>JAHHFK020002825.1:0-38132 GCA_024533555.2 Aedes koreicus
TAGGAATGAATTTCACTGTGGTATAGCTGGGAGTCTATGATGAAAAAGACTATGATTGATGTTTACATTTCATGTTTAGTATTCAAGATGGCGATGAAAGAAAAACAAGTGCGCTAGCAAATATTGTACGGGCGTACGGCAAATCCTGGCTTGTCAATACGGGACCTTGCAAAAACATTGGATTTGCCTAAATCCACTGTTCACGATGTGCTCAAATCATTTTCGGAACGTTTGTCGGTGGAAAGGAAACCGAGAAGTGACAAAAACATTGGACGCGCTGATTCTGTCATGGACCGAAAGGTGAAAAGGATATTAACGAAAAACCCAAATCTCTCCATTCGAACGGTGGCTCGTTAAATAGGGATGTCGCCTGGTTTTGTCCAAAAATCAAAACAACGTTTAGGACTTAAGTCGTATAAAGTAAAAACAGTTCCAAATCGCAACGACAAACAGAACTTGGCAGCAAAATCACGGGCTCGACGTTTGTACTGCGAATATTTGACGAAGTTTTCATGCGTTGTTATGGACGATGAAACTTATGTCCTAGGAGGATTTCAAGCAGCTTCCAGGGCTGGCTTTTTATTCTGCTATGGCCAGAAATGCTACAGCTGAGCATTTCAGAACGAAGAAGGCATCGAAATTTCCCAAAAAATACCTTGTGTGGCAAGCAATTTGCACGTGTGGCAAAAAGAGTAAATCTTTCGTCACTATAGGCACAATCAACAAGGAGATTTACTTAAATGAGTGCCTACAGAAGCAATTGCTACCGTTCACAAAATACACAAAGAAAAACTTTTGTTCTGGCCCGATTTGGCATCATGCCACTATGCTAAAACTGTGAAGGAGTGGTACCAAGCAAATGAACATGGTACCAAAAACCTTTAGCCCGCCAAATTGCCCAGAGCTACGACCAATCGAGAGATATTGGGCTCTGATGAAGCGGAAGCTTTCTGGAAAGAAGCAAGGAATCAAGGACATCAAATACTTCCAGCAAATTTGGACAAAGACGGCTTCTACGATTTCTGAAGAGTCTGTGAGTCTGTACAAACCCTAATTGACGGAGTTAAGCGCAAAGTTCGACAACTATAACTATGTTTTGTCTTCACGAATTGTTAAAACACATCCCATGAATCTGAAATAAACAACTACGTCGGAAATATAATGCGAAATTTATGTTTTATTCATGTTTTGAGGTGTCCGGATTATTGCGGATACAGACCTTAAAATGCACTTCTGCATCATGTGTGAAGAGTGGAGGGTCTACGAATAATGTTTGATCAATATTTGATAGAGTTTCTTCTACTGACTCGGAGTCGTCAATTAAAATAAGGGACAGATCATGCGGATAACGAATTCTGAATAAATTACAAATTTATTAAAAGGAAAGGACTCACATGGTTTACCGAACTGACCAGATCTGTTTTTTTTTTTGTAAAACGAGAATCCAGAGGACCTTTCAGGTGTATTTTGAGATTCAAATCTGATCAGATGAATTAGCTGCCTAGTTTTGCATTTATGTACAAGCTGAACATTATGAAATCAACACCACATTCGGCTCCAATAGTTTTTAAACAGGACTTTCATAGTCTGGCAGTATACAAATCTTTTAAATCAAATTCGCAAAAAACGCCGATTAAACATTCAATTAAGCTTCAACAAAAACTAATAAATTTAGGTGAAAAAAATGCTCGGGTGAAACATACAAGCGGAACACTACACTAGGTGACCTTCTGGTTTTAATAAACGGAAACATGAATATCGGCAGAATGATATTTTTTTCAATCTTAAGTGCATTCTGCAGTTATTTTTATCGGTTTTTCATTTAGATATGGGCAAGAGTGACCGCCCGAGGATGCTTCTCCGTTATCCTCAGATCAGAGATTATGTCTGGGACTAACATACACCCTCTCTACCCTCATGGAAAAGCTGTTGATCCCAAACTTCATACGAATGCAAGTCAAATAAGTATTATTCTCCTTCTTCATGCTGTATTAACATGACTTTTAGCCTTTTGGGCTAGTTTGCCATGCCAGGGACTGGACCCTACAACCCATCAACACATGGAACACCTGGAACTTTTACTTTTCTTCCGAAGGAAGACGCAATCAAAAAATTTCCGTTTCAGAAAATCCCACCGTCGCCGACTGGAAATGATACCAGATCCACTGGGGTGAGAGGTAACCACGCTGGGGCCGTCACAAATAAGGATTGTGAACGAATAATGTGTTGACGTGATGCTCGTTTTATTGGACGACGGGATCTGCACTTGCAGGAGAAATCACTGCCCAGTACTGAGAAAACCCCTACATGTCAAATCAATCGCATTTCTAATCGCATATAATCATGGTCTACATCACATTATGTTTAATATGATGAAGACCATAACTACATGCGATTTTTTTTTTTTTTTTCAAATCATTTTACGACACAACCGATCGTCACCAACTATGGCAGATTAGGCACGAATATGGATTTCCAGAAAAATTGATGCGGTTGGTCAAAGCAACGATGTACCGAGTGATGTGTGTCGTGCGAGTCTCGTGGACACTCTCGGGTCCCTTCGGGTTTGGGGGGGGGCAGGGGAGGGGGTGGGGTGTGGTGTTTGCTATTTATAATAAAATTTGGGGGGGGGGGGGGGGGGGGGGGGAGGAGCGGGGGGGCGGTTTTTGGGGATTTTCAATTGGGGCGTCGTAGCGTTGTGACTTGGTTGTTGGGGGGGGGAGGCTTATTGAAGCTAGTAGGATTGGGCTTGTGATTAATGCGTTGAAATCAAAATCCATGAAGGGAAGACGTTCACGAGAAGACAATGTTAACCTCCCACCACGAGTTCAGATCGACGGTGATGAAATCGAGGAGGTAGACGAATTCGTGTATCTGGGCTCATTGGTGACCGCCGATAACGACACCAGCAGAGAGATACAAAGGCGCATTATTGCTGGCAATCGTGCCTACTTTGGACTCCGAAGGACGCTTAGATCGAACAAAGTTCACCGAACTACAAAGTTGACCATCTACAAGACATTAATTAGACCGGTAGTCCTCTACGACCACGAAACATGGACATTGCTCGTGGAGGACCAACGTGCTCTTGGTGTCTTTGAACGGAAGGTGTTGCGTACGATCTACGGTGGAGTGCAGATGGAAGACGGAACGTGGAGGATGCGAATGAACCACGAATTGCATCAGTTGCTGGGAGAACCTCCCATCGTTCACACCGCTAAAATCGGTCGACTACGATGGGCTGGGCATGTCGTAAGAATGTCGGACGACAGCCCAGTTAAAATTATTCTTGATAACGATCCGACGGGCACAAGAAGAAGAGGCGCGCAACGAGCAAGGTGGATCGATCAAGTAGAAGGCGACCTGCGGAACCTTCGCAGAATGAGAGAGGGGGGGCAAGGGGGGAATAATGTGTAGGAGAGCCGGGCGGGGGGCGGGGAGCCATCATACTTCATATTACTATATAAAAACTACTATATTGAATGCAATGAGCAGTTATGGGACCATCAGGGCACCGACTTGAAGCGATTCGGACGGGGAAAGTGGAATTTCCAACTCCCTGTCATTGACATTTTGTGAATTGAAGGCTAGCTCTTCTCTCCAGTCATTGGGAAGTCCCCACGTATGATGGCTTGCTCGACCTTGGGTTGTAGGATTTTTTTACTGGAAGTAGATTCTCCTGTTGCCGCCCATTACGCGTAAGTGCCTTTGCTTACAGTTCCGCCCATCCGTGTGTGGCCCTTTATACAGTGTTAAATTGAATACAGGCAAATGTCGAACTTGATCAAGTCATTCGTAGAGAACGATCCACTGTCTAATGGCTGTACCTTGCAACATTTATCTTATTTTATTTATCATTTTATCTTATGTAATAGTAATGCATGTAATGGGCACTATATTATTAGCTCTAAAGTTTCATCATTACAGCAGATCAGAAACAAATAAATGAACACTAAATCTACTAGCTCTGTAACTCCCAACTCTGTAACTTTATTGATTTATTGCAGCTGAACGTATGTCCACGATTTGGGTCGATTTCTGCATCGATCCATACCACTGTGCAGTGGTGTCGGATTTCACGTAAACTTGTATCGTACACAATCAGCATCATCGAACCCAGTCGTCACGATCAGCGGTCAGCGAACGAAGGGCGGATCAGCTGAGGTCTAGTTATTGCGTGCTTGATTAATCATCCTCCTATCGGAGTGACATGTGTTTAATCCGCTGCTGGAGTAGATTGAGCAATTACAATCAAGCGCGAGATGTCGCGTGACTAGGTTGAGTGTTGTTTCATATCGAATATTCGAGTGACCACGGCGATCAAAGTGGGGTTCTGTATGTTTTAGAAAGTATTTCAACACTTTGAGTTGAGTGACATTTCGATTATCGTCAAAAGGAAAGGCATTATTAAAATCCGTGTTCGGAAAAAAACCCTAGTTCTTAAAAAATTATCGTGAGTTTATGTGTGAGTTCCATCTATTCGAATTTAACGCCACAAAAACAGCCGATGAATGAAAACTTTAGGCTCAAAAATTCAGGGCTTCATTATTATTTTTGATGTTTTCACAGAAGAGGAAGAAAAACTGACATGACGTTCATTAGCTAGCAAATATGTTGTCGTTTGAGTAGTTATTAGTAGTAGCCTTTGACAGTCGAATGATTTGTTGATTGGACAAGGGTTCTTCCGAAGGTACTCATTGAGAATGACTGGCCCTGCTACAACAAGCCATCACGTAGACTACTCTCGGGGCAACCTGCTGAGGATAGTCCTGCAGACATGGTGGTGCGTTCTTATCACATCACATCATCACATCATTAGCCTTAGATTGTAGTTGTTTTACCTGTATGTCTAGTTTTAAATTTTATCCACAGATTATTTGTTTTAGTTTTTCTTCTCTGAAAATGTTCAGCTAGAAGTTTACAACCAGAATTATAAATATATGATTTTCATAGATCATATTCCTTCCATCCTTCCAGGATCCTTCCATCCATAAAATTGTTATTCCCAATAATTTCGAGACGGCCGCGAGTCATTGGTTCTTCCCCTCTTTACTTTATTTTTTAAACCATTCATGTATATTGAAAAAGAAAATTGGGCTCCGTAAAGTTAATTCTATTGAGCCAACAATTTACGATTACTTCAATGATATTTTAAACCACGAAATCAAATAATCAGCAATTTATTGTCAAGGTGCGAATTGGTTGATTTGAAGAATTAAGGTTTCCAAGTAAAGAATTTCTGCAAACAAGTGAATAATTCTTGAAACAGATTATTTCTAATTGAAAAACTAGGAAAATTTAAATAAACACTTCACTTGATGTCTTTTTCTAAAAAAATAAAAAACTAAAACACTTTTTTTAACTATCACTGTTAAACGCGAGCAAATCCCGTTAAATCCCACTACAGATAGCTTATCTTTTGACAGATAGGCCTATTTCGTCTGCGACTTACAGACTTCTTCAGTGTCGAGTGCTCGACTGCATTATTTCTGTTCAATAACTGGAGATATCATCATCATATCATCATATTCTTCAAAAATTAACTTGTTGTTCTTCCTCATTCACGAATAATTTGCTTATATTTTTTTACAACTGAAATTGAGCTAAGGGCCATTTGAATTGAAATACCATTAGCTTCTTGGAATTGCCTTTTTCAAGAGATTTTAAATATTCTTCAGAATGACACCAGATGTAATTTTTTTTACATTTTTAATTAGTATGTTATGGTAAAATTGTGTTTTATGAGTCAATTTCTGAAATTTTTGTTTGCTGCTTTTCAAAACGTCTTTAAGTAAAGATTCAAACAAGGATGTGTCTTAAACCAAATATACTATATTAACAATATAAGTCACTCCACATTTTTTTTCAGGCAACCTTTTTTTTGCGCTTGTGGCGCCATAAGTGAGAAACGTACCAATTACTAAATGCACACGCTCAATCTAAGCTATCCAGCTTTTGTTATACCTAGCGTAATATTGCAAAAGTACTCAACAGACAAATTGAAACGAATTACAAATTGTTAAACTAAGGCCCAACTAAAGAAACGATTTCCAAACAACTCGCCGCAACTCCGACTTGTTGCCAGTTGCGAATGTCATTGCAAAAGCAACACACAACTTTGGTTTGCTGCAACCTGAGCAGGATAGGAAAAAAGATCGTCGTTTGGAAAGAAAGCGAGATTTACGCCTTGCAACTATTATATTTGATGACCATAGAATTATTTTCAAATATTACGAAGTAGAGATACTTTGATCCAATCCGATATATTTTTGGCCAGAAGATGAGCCTCACGCACTGAAAAAAGAACCACAATATTGTTTTGATCTTAGTTGCCAATACATACATTCGAAACATTTTATTGTTGGCAAATGATTGGGACAAACACATATCGACCTGCTCTTTTGTTGCTAGTTTTGCACGGTTTTTGAAGAAAAATTGGTTCCTTGTCCCTAACACAACAACATCGGAAACGGAACCGAATTCAAATCATACTTGTGAACCTGGTGTTGGTCACTTCCATTGTTAAGCAGCTCAGACAAGATGATGTTTTTGATTTATGTTGGCAGAACTTCGTAGTTTGTACACCCGTGACAAAGTCATAAATGAGTAGATATATCTGTCAAAATAAGTTAAAAATGTGTATAATGTGTTGGTAATATTGGCGTTGACGTTTTTAAAAATGCGTAACTCAATTATCATCTTGATTAAATAATAAGGTTATATGTATTTGTTTCAAAAATAATACAGTTTGAATGAAACTTGTCCTGTTTCCTGACATTGCTTCATTGAAATGGGTGAAAATAATTCTATTCTAGGAGTAAAAAAGCACATTTTTACGTATCTGCGTTATTTTTAAAAGTGCTCTGGGAAAAATTATATGCACTCTAAGAAAATATTAAAACTACAAGAAATTTTGCTACTGTATCTTTATGTTTTTTTAAGGGTATTTCAAATATCCGTTATAAATAATAATAGGAGTCAATCTAAATAACATAATATTACATGACCATTAGAAATTGTATTGGTTGCTCGCCATTGTCCTCTAAAATTACAAAACTATTCATGCGAACTGAAAAACCCCCCTTTTTCGCATTATATGCGCTTCGGTTGTATCTCCACTCTAGGGGGTCACCGTGGTATTTGTTGTTTTCCTGCGGCAGAAAACAGAAACACACACCTTTTAACTGGTCTTTTATTCGCACACGCGCACCACCCGCGGGTGCCAAAAAAAAAAAAAAAACTAAACCAACAAAAAGTCATTACGCATCAAAGCATAAATTATGATCTATTTTAGAAATATTGTTTCTGCAGGGAAAAAGAGGTAAATTGATCTTTTTCACAAAAGAGTCTACCTCATACATGCGTTAGTGCCATCTGATTATAAAGCTGGGGTCAAAAAGTACAATCATTGTAATTCATTTCTCAGTGAAGCATACGTTCCAAGTAAGATTATTCATCTATTGAACATTTACATCGTCTTGAAATATTACATCAACTTGATATGTGGCACAATAAGGCTACAGTCCAAATCTAATTTGGTTGATGTAATTTTCCCCGCAACAGATTAAAAAATCAGAAGGGCCGCTCCATGTATGTGCATTCTTTTGTTTATAAATTTACACGATTTTTTCTAAGTGTGTGGTTGTACCGACAATTAAATCATAGTTAAGAGAACTATTGTATATAATGGCTACAATTACCCTGAAAATGGTCGGAGACTTTTTTTCTTCTTCGCTTTTTTGGCTTTGGTTATGGTTAAAAAAACTTTTTTGGTTTTTTTTTAAATTTTGAATCAACATGTTTACAGTGGCTTGTAAATCTTTATTTTGCCCCGGTCTTCTTAATCCTCATTATTGGTAAAATTTTTTTTCAAATTTTTTTCGGTGTGGGTAAACAAAATTCATGAAAAGAGTTTATTTGTTTTTGGTGGATACACGGTTCAATATTAAAAATAATGGATTTTACGCCCGACGTAATCCTTATATTCGTAAATATTTTAAGACTTAAATTTAAAAATGACTGAAAATGACGGAAGACTGAATGTTATGATTCTCAAGACTAACTCGGCCGTTGACTTTGGAGTAAGCATCATGCACACCACTAAGTCAAACTTCTATCGTAGGCGATTTCACAAGTCGTAATAAGTTTGTCCACCAGTAACGTCGGAGTGCCACAATATTTAAACGCAGACTAGTGTGCATTTCATTGCCACGTGGAGTTCAAATCGTTCATCTTCCGTTGCCTTTTGTGAGTATCTCAGGCAGCGTTATTTAAAAAATAAAGGAACTTTTTGTAACTGTTCGATAATCGGGTATGATTTCGTAGTCGCAAAATTTAGAATTATATGTTATTATGAAACGAAGCAAATCGCAGCACAGAGACAAATTTTGTTTTGCATTTTTAAATGCTGAGAATGCAAACATGCTGCAACAATTCAAACAGCAAAAGGATTTACTAATTGTAATTTTATCACGCGTAGCCGGGAAAAACGGGAGTGAAATCTCTTAAGAGAGTGAAGAAGTGTGAATCCTCGTCCGGCTTGATGATCATAGTTTCCAAAAGATGAAGAACTTTTTTCAGGAACTATAATCGTTCCGTGGCACTATTAAGCTGACTGTAAGTGAATCTTTCTGAAGCTTAATTCACAAAACCTCAGATATTTAAAGAAACTAAGTGCACTTCAGTTGCAGATTTATCGAATCTTTCGTTGTGATGATTTAATATTTTAATGAACCACGAATAATAAAAGTCTATACATTTTTCGAAACGCTTTCCTTTTTCATCAATAAGTTTCGTAATGTTTCAATTAACATATATGGTTGTACTCAATTTTTGAGTGCCTTATCTAATCCTTATTTTTAAACATTTAGTAAGATTAGATGATTCAAAATCAATAGCAAAGAAAAAATCATACAGCATGAAACGTATTGAATTTTTTTCTGAAGGTTCTATTTAATTCTACATGACTTTTACATGACTTACTTTTACATAACATGCAAATTACAATTCAGAGTTTTTATTTTAATGTAATTTTAAAAACCGACGTTAAATTATGTATAACAGACCGCTCCCTTTATGTGCTTTCAAGCAGACTTAAATTTACATGATATTTTCTAAGTGTGTACAATGAATTAACCAAATTGAAAGGTAAAATATATTTTGATTGCCTTCCTTATCACCAGATGGTTCTGTTGGCAGCGCCATATGGGTCGCCTAACATGTATATGTGGAAAAAGGAAGTGACTTATATTGTTAATATAGTATATTTGCTTAAACGCTCAACACTTCAAATCACGCAAATTTTTATAAAGTGAAAAGATCGTTCAAAGACGTTGGTAAATATAAAAAACAACAAAAGAGGTGTTTTGAAGCACATCTGAAGCTAAAGAAGTATGTTGATGAAATACGCGCAACTGCCAAGGATAGCCAAAATGGCAGTGGAATTAAATAAAAATTGATAATGCTTTTCTTTTTATTCATTACCTCTACAACATCATGCATAATATAACCCTACTTCGTGCTAGTTTCAATCAAATCGAACTATGTTCATCAATATTAACTTTTCGAAAGTATTAATTACAGATTTTAACAGTTATTGATTACGTTTAATAGTTAGTATCCAGAATTAATGCGGTTTTCATTAATTTTAACCTTTTTTCAACTATTTTCAGGTAAATGTACTACTATTGATTTTCTCGGAAACCCCATGAAAAAGGTAACTTGTTTAGAGAAAAAAAAAGAAAAGAAAAGCAATACAAACATTGACTACAAAATGGGTCAGCTAAAAAGCACCATGCGGAGGAGTCTGGGTCCACTTGATGTTGAGAGCAGAAAATATGGTCATTGTGATAAACAAAAAAGAAGAAAGAACTAGAAAATTAAGATAAGGACAATCAGAACAAGTTGATGCAGCGAGCAAATTTGGCATGGGAAAATCACTTTTCCTTAATCTATAGACTTGTCCATGATATCGGATTAAATCCGTTGCGGTCCATTGTGTTTGTTTGTACGCCATTTTTTTTTGCAGGGAAGGCCGCGCCCTATTCGTAAAGTCGCCAACACAAATAGCAGTGTTACTCTGTTTACTGACGCAATTCATAATTATGGGCCATTTTACGCAGTTATGCACTCTCTCTCCCTCTTTTTCTCTTCAAATATCAAGTTTGGTTGTTTTTCTTTTATTCAATTATTGCAACGAACAACTACACACAGGTATAAACAGCAGCAGCAGTTGCATTTCTCTAATTTGAATATTTGCCCTGCTACTGTATTGGTTGCCAGAGGCGACAGTCCACTGTGCTGCGTGTGCTGCACCCTATTGCGCGACACGGACGGACGTAGCTCTCGAGAGACCCGGTGATTATAATGTCACCAATTATATCTAATCACGCGGACAGGCCCAGGGAGCAATCGCAAACAACGAACGGACGCTGACTGACTTATGACTGAGCGGGTTTGCACGAGAGTTTATTCGTCCGATGGTGTAGGTTTCGCAAATTGTGCGCACATTTCTTGGGTGTCAGGAAAGGTTTGTGTGGTTTTAATTTGAACTACTACTGCACAGATAATGGCATTGCGTGGCCGTAATTTGGTGGTATTAAATGCTAATTGTAGGTGAAGGATTGATTGCGTACATATCTGGATAATCGGAGGGAGCGGTTCCAAGGTTTCAGAGACGGATCTTGCCTTGGAATCTGGCATGTTATCAGGAAAGAATGTTGATCTTCTGAATCCAATCGGCTGACTCATAGCCAACTGCTTGAGGAATCACCCCGAACGGACGCCTCACAATCGCAGAATTCTATTCGACTGAAGTCACGTTTCTGAATTGCGCGCACAGCTGTTCGCTTTTATGAGTCATTTCTGTCGAAAGTCCGCGTGCGCGCGCCTCAAGCTGAATGTCACCGTTCAGTCTGTTTGTCATTTCGAATCAATTTACGGCGAACTTTGGTCAGTCGGTGACGCTCCTTGTGAGATCTGCGCGCTGCAGCGGAATCGATAAATATAAACCAATTAATTTCCAATCGTTCACCCCGGTGGGTGCAGTCAGAGGTGTAGTGCACGGATTCGGGGAGCCATTCCTTAAAGCACCAACGCCACGGCATGGGGTTGATCCGGGAGGTCTACTCCGATGCTTGCTGAGGACATGACGGACCACACGAGCCAATGCGTGATTTTTATTTTCATATTGAACTCATGTGCAATCATAATAGTATTTTTGCCAGCCGGAATGTGATTCTGCAAATCCATGTCCACTGAGCGATTGCAATTCGTTCCCCCCGTGTGGTGCTCAGTGCCACGTAATGGAGGGCATAATTTGTCCGATCAGCAAGGGGTTTTGCATGAAGGTGTGCTCTCGCAGCCTCGCGTATCGAAATGACCAACTGGTTGATCCGATTTCAGCGTGAAATGATTGCCTTAGCAATTTGATAGATAGTTTATCCAGGAAAACTTTGTACTATTGTAGATTGTTCGCATTGAATTTCATCCCCAATATTAAAACGTTTCCATCAGGATACCACAATACAGCTTGTTCGTGCTGAATGATTCCGCGAGCATATTTCTGTTAAAAGCATAACAATGTTCTTGTCGAAGGGGCAACACACCGCAGCAGTGCTTCAAGAAAATTTACAGCCTCACAAGAGTGCTTCTCGATGTTCTCGACAAAGTTAGGTCAGTGAAGAAGAAATACACGCAGCGGAGCAGAGGCTTGAAGATCACCCTGCCATTCGATCGGCCGGTATCGATGTATGCTAGTGATCCCTTTCGGCACTCTACCCGTTTCGATGGGGCAGCTACTGGGCGATACTTGAGTGCGTTTAACCGATGGCACTCGTTGAGAATCGTTTCAAGATCCAGTGCATTGAATTCACGCGGGACTTGTGACGAAAGAAAAGGTGATAATCGAGTGGCTACCGGAATGTTGAATAAATTTACCAAGGCTTTCCTTAATTAGGGCTTAGCCCTTAATTAGAAATGTCTTATGCATCGGTTTTTCGTTATGTGCGGGCATAAATAGATGGTGAATTAAGGTCTGTTTCCACAAATTGTGCATTATATTCCAATTGTAGTTGTTTATTTCTGATTCATGGGATATGATTTAACAATGCACGAAGTCAAAACATAGTTATTCGGGTTTTGCATAAAATTTTCGAATTTTGCGATTAATTCCATCCATTAGGGTTTGTACAGACTCTTCAGATTTCAGATTTCATTACTTCCATGTTTCTTTCCAGAAAGCTTCCGCTTCATCACAGCCCAATATGATGACATTGACGTCATAAGCTATGACGAGTGAACTAGAAGCTAACATCGATAACTGCTCTATAATTATAAATTGTTACGCAATTTGGTTTATTGTATTACACCGTGGTTACTAACTACAAGTAACATAATGTTTATTAAGTTGATTTTGCTTGCAATAGTTTTAAAAACGTTAACGTTGAATGTTCATAACTCATACTAATGCTTTGGCTTACGTAACATGCCCGGCATGTTAAATATACCTATCCAGTTTAGAAAAAAAACATGTAATATGGGATTTAGCATAAGTGAATGAGATATTTATTGTAAATTTAAGCCAGGTATTGCGTCAACCAGGTTTTTTGTGTACTAAAATTGCAAACAATTTATGCTAGTTGATGCTAGTTTTGATCACAAGGTTCTAGTTCAAATAACCATCCGAAAAATTCAAGATGCGGCAATAATTATTTTAAAAAAAAAGGTCCTCAACCTCATCGATCGTCACAGTGAAAATTTTCTTAATCTTATCCTGTAGGATTCATTTTAATCCTTCATTGCCTTGAGGATGTTCTCGCCATGTTCAGATTAATTAACATTATAAGCATATGTACAATGTGTGTTACGGTGCGTAACCGTGCACTGAAAAAATGATTTTTTTTTAATCAGTTCGTTTATTTGTTAGGCTCAGGCGTGTGTAACACTTTGCGGAGCATATTCAATATGCTCAATATTGTAATTTATAGTGTTTTATTTAATATGGTAATTAACAGTGCTTTATTTTTCGATTTTAGTAAAGTGGGGTGCCAATTACTCGTGGCTCGTGAATTGGAAAACATTCCTTTTCTTTTCCTTTGAAGAATTATTATTAAAAGCTTCAATTTTTAACCATTACGTTACGAAGTTCGAACTGTTTCACGTTTAATGTCTATGCTACAATAATAATCGTTTTATAATCTTTCATGGAAGAGAGCGAAATTTTACTTGTGTCCTGTTTAGTGTTATAACACCAAAGACAACGATCATGTACATTTAAGGTTATTAAATAATTTTATTTAGTCTATCAATACTTTACGAATTTAGATTTAAGATTACCAAATATATTCTAGAAGCTGTTGTAAATGTAGCATTCTGAACGTAATTTTGAGTGTGACAGTATTTATTATTATGGGTTTCAAATCAGGTTTTAACAACACATCAAATAGAGCATACAATTAAGTTATATTCCAGTTTAAGTCTCAAAATTACGTTTACGTTCAACAAGGATTACATCACTCGTAATAAAGGATGTACGGAATCAAATTGCGACACACACAAATATTCGGCAAAATTCGCCCGTTCAACCAATCATCTTCAAACTTTCAGGGAGTAAAATTAAACATGTTGTGAATATTTTCCCATGTTTGTTTTATTCAATTTCAATTCTATAACCAAATGCACGAACCTTC
Organism: Aedes koreicus; assembly: GCA_024533555.2. NCBI lineage: Eukaryota > Metazoa > Arthropoda > Insecta > Diptera > Culicidae > Aedes > Aedes koreicus. Next base: position 13,689 of record JAHHFK020002825.1, read on the forward strand.
TTCTTTACACTACTCATAAGGTCCTGTACAACATTTGGACCAACTTTTTTTTGCGTGGCAATCCATTTTTTTCTTCATATCTTCCTCCGATCTCACTTCCTTAGGATGCTTCCGAAGTGCCTGCTTCATGATGGCCCAGTACTTTTCAATTGGCCGCAGTTCCGGTGCGTTCGGGGGGTTGAGATGCTTCGGCACGAAATTGACCTGAGCCTTGTACCATTCCAAAACCTCTTTCGAATAATAGCACGAGGCTAAATCCGGCCAGAAAATCATAGGACCATCGTGTGACCTCAGAAGAGGAAGTAGACGCTTTTGAAGAGATTTCGTTAGGTACACCTGCCCATTGACCGTTCCAGTTGTTACGAATGGGGTGCTTCGCTTTCCACACGATCATATACTTTTTGGCAAACTTTGACTTCTGTTTTCTAACGTCCTCAGAGACATCGAATTTATGATAAGCAGTGAAAAACTGGAGCCCCGGAAGCTGCCGGAAGTCTGCTTTTACATACGTCTCATCATCCATAACGAGGCAATGTGGTTCCGTCAACATCTGGGTGCAGAGCTTCCGTGCACGTGTTTTACCTACCATATTCTGCCGTTCATCGCGATTAGGCATCTTTTGGACTTTGTACGTGTGTAGTCCTTCACGTTTTTTCGCATCTTGCACGAAAGTTTTGGTTAGATTCAGTTTCTTCGGCACATCTCGAACTGAACTGTTGGGATTCCTCTTGAAAGCTTGAACTACCCGCTTGTGATCCTTAACACTATACGGAGATCCATTTTTGCCATTTTTTTCTTTCCGAACATTTTTTTTTTTTTTTGTCTTGATTATCGAGATTTTCAGCCTTGGGCTGGTTCATCTCCCGTCGTAGTTACTCAAATTCCCTTTTTGGGTATTTTAGTAACTTGTTCGGAGGTGAGATTCGAACTCGTGACTTTGGCGTGAGAGGTATGGATGTTAACCACTACGCCGGGGTCGCCCCCTTTCCGAACAATGGTCAAACGTTCGTGGTACCGATTTAAAACACGAGACACCGTAGAATGTACCATTCCCAGCTTCCTGCTGATAGCATGATGAGAAAAAGATCCGGATTTTCGAGGTACGTGCGCAAAATTTCTTTGCGCCGCTGCTATTTTCCCGAGTCCATCTTCGCAACGATTACACATCTGCTAGTGAAACTTACACAGCGTAAACAAATACAAATTGAACTAATTCCACCCAAAATTTCAATAGAAAATACCCAACGGGTAAAAAGTTACAGCCATTTAAAAGTGGTGCAATTTGATTCCGTACAACCTTTATATATTGTGTTATGTCTGTCTAAAAAAATATCAGGCGTTTGATTAGAAGCTTCTCGAGTATTTTGTTAAAAACTGACTGGGTCTATAGTTATCAGTTTGGCTTCGATCTCCTGACTTAAAAATAGGTACTTTAGCAGTTTTGAGACAATCCGGATACGAACCTGTTTGAATCATCAAATTAAAAGACTCAGATAGAAATCGTGAAAGATGACGTCGTGAATAAAAAGTGATGAGCGTGTCAAATAGATTTTAATAATAAAGGAGTTTTTAAGGTATCTTAAAAAGGTTTCCAAAGTTAATTTATAGAATTTTAGCTTCAAAACTCCAAAGAAAATTCTAAGGACAATTTCAAAATAGCAGAAAGAATGAATTCCCTTCCAAACGTTCAGGATCGCTCTTAAACCTTCTTTCTTTGCATTTAAAACAACTATTGGCTTATTGACTGTTCTGAAGGTGGTATTCTAAAATCATCTCCATCTATTGAGATCTTTCGATGCCTGTACCATTTTTGCGTTAATACGATTGTGTGGCAAGTAAAATCAAATCCTATGCCCACCGACTCAAGCAATTTCGCTTTACAAAAAATTCGTAGAACAGATCGGGAATCGAACCGAACCACCTTCACCATTTGTTTTCCCCCTTTGTCGACTGAACTAAGCAAGGATTCAGTAAAGGCAACGGCAGGTTTTGGTTGTTTTCAGAATCTTTGATAAAGCATTTAAGATGTACCCGAATGTTACCTGAGTAACAAACCAATTACAAATTAGTTACTATTACATTACTTTACATAATAATTTCATCATGCCGTTAACAATTTTAATAACACCCTACAGCAGAACCAGCTCACCTTGTCGTGTATATCAAAATCGTTCGAGACGACAGCTTGTCACCACGTGAAGAATCGCCGTTCCTTGCCTGTATGCATGAGTGTGACAGTCGGCATGATAGCGTCCAACGCACGCAGCCAAATGCAAGCCATGAACACTCCGTACCCGGTGTACCGTAATTTAATTGATTTATTTGCATTTTCAATCCTTCGGTAGGCAATCTTCTTGGCTAGCGGTCGTCGTATCTCCACACAACATGCCCAGAACCAGAATTTCCCTCCAGCACCCCAATAAATCATTTCACGCATTCAATTACCTAAGCGAATGTGACACAATGTTGTGTGCGAGAGTTAATGCTGCTCATATGGCGTGATCAACGCGGCGCAACGCAACGCATCGAAAGCGAAAAAATGTTTCCGTACTTTTTCCGAGACACACACTTCAGAAACAGGAAGACCGACCTTACTGGCCAGGAAAAAATAATCGCTGCCGTACCGAGCCATCATCCATCCAGTTAAATTTACGTAGAAATTAATCTTAATTTAAATTTATCTCCCTCCGATACGACGAGATGCACCAGTAGCCATGCGGCGATGCGACTTCGCACGTCTGCCAACAAACTTCACGCACCTGTGATGAAATTGAAAATGACGGATGCCGCACTGGTTCAGCGGAAAAGGCCTTTGATACACCCAGGCAGATCTCTGCCGCATGATGTACTTTAATCGTGGATAATCCAATTAAGCGGTAACGCGACGAATTAAAGAACACAGCCCATAAACAGCGTTCTAATTTATGTCCTAGGTTCATGGAACTCGGGCTTGGCAGGAAACACCAAACTGCACTTCTGGATTGGTTTCTGGAGCGATCGGCGGAGGCGATGCGGTGGAAAAGGATACTCAGAATAATGGAACACTTAAGCTGTGAAGATTCAACGCAGTCGGTTTGTTATTTTTTCATCCGTCGTCCATTGCGTTGCGTCGTCATGGTTGCATCGTTCCTGGCAAAGCCAGTCGGTACCGTTTGAAGGAAGCATGGAATAAATTCTGTGCAGAAAGGCGTTTATTGCGGAATGCACTTAATGGTGTCAAATTTATTTCGTTTCTAAGTGAAAAGGGCTTTTTTGTTGTTTGAAAAATTGAAGCTAATTAGAGTGCTCTGGAACGGGCTCAACGGGTTGAGAGTTATTGTGGAACGGAGCGAATTTAAACAGGGGTTTTTGAAGGCTGATTATATTTTCAATTTTTTTTTACTATGTGTGTGAGTTTTATAACCCAACTCACACTGGTTAGCAGCGGCATTTTGAATAAAAACTTCTTGCAATAAATTTTTAGTATGTCTGCTTGCAACAAGCTTAAATCCGGAAGTTAGAATATGATCGCTAATTTAATTTCAAGAACGCAGTCATTCTGCAGATACTTTCACATACCATAAGTCCCTTTCAATGCAGGTATCTTCAAAAATGTAGGGTATGTGTCCCTTGACTCAGCCTAATATGCAACAATCGATTACATTTTTTACTATAAATCGTAAAGTATTTGAGCTGGAAGCGATATTTAACTAGTTATACACTTGCTTAGATATGTTCAATATGCCATTTGGTAGTATGTATCACGAAAAGTTGCACAATTCATTTTATAAAGTCAGAAACATTCGAGGGATATGGATGAAATGTCGGTCCATAGACACCAAATTGGGTCTATTCATGGTTGCAACTTCGTCCCATTCGAGAGATTTAATATTAAACGCAGTCTTCGTTTGGGTTTTTACTGATTTTCTGAATAAAGGCATTGCCAGCTGTATTCAATCTATCCAACACATTATTTCACAAACAAACTAAACTAAAATTACTTTGAAACATTTCAGTGATTTTCACACATGATTTACCCGTCATTCGATAGTGAAAACATTATAATTTACTCTACACAGATTGTGTTCCTTTATTTGAGCCATTTAAAAAATATACAAACGCAAACTCATACATTTGCATTGAAAATTTTACCAATAACAACAGTTTTACTACGTTATTAATCTAACAGGCCATAGTTGGGTACATAGATAATAATATGTCCCTAACATTGGGTCTAAGGTTTTCTTGTTAAATTATTGTTATTTTATTGATGCGAACAGTTAGTTCATAACGTGTGACTATTTTTTGTACATCTAGGCTGCATTACTCGGTTAATCGGTTCAATTTAGCCAAATTTAGACCATTCGAAGATCATGCAGATAATCTGTTCAGCTTAACCAGTGAAGTCATGGTATCTAAAAAGGTAAGGAAATCGAACATTGCACGGGTGTGAATAACAATAAATTGATTAATGATGTCTCAATTGCCTTGGAATTAATCGGTAATCTCGATAGCAACATGATTTTGTTGATTATGGTTGAATTAATAACATATTTGGTACATAGGCCGAATGAAGGAGCTAGGCTAACATTACATCCCGTTACCCTACTAGAACTTTCAATCAGGTGGGGATACAATGCTTGATTAACGCGATATAGGTAATAGATTATTTAGACAATTTGATCGAGAATATACTTAACGTGCCAACAATAATCTTACCACTGTTACAAGTCTATTAGAATATTATTCTTAAAACGATAACTTTAGGAAATCTTCGGGAAAATGCGTAACATTATATTATGTTAAACACTCATTTCATTTGAAGTTATCATCACCAGCTTAAAAAAATATTATCGGGTATAGCGCGTTATCTATTGTATCAGTTGTTTATTATTTGGTGGCGCGTGTGATAACAATAAAGCTGCTTTTCGGTGAAATGTGGTGGTACTACTGGTGTGGATCATTATAAATTAGGTAAATAATTATAATCCATACTATTGGTTGACCATACTTGCCGTACCATCATATATAAGAAACCAACAGCATCCTTACTGCTGGTATAATTGTTCTAAAATTTCTAAGCATATAATTTCTATTTCGCGAATCATAATCACCGATCAAAAATGAACAAAAACGTGACACTTCAAGAAAACTCAAACGTTCACGGGCAGCGCTTGCTATGATTTCATAAAACTCTTTTAGATGTGATCGCTTGTTCCAACAATCTCTCGCTGCGTTGCCCTCTATGAAAAGACCAGTGTTCGGTAATCAAATCAGAATTTAATCTCGTGAATAATTAAGAGAAATTAGTAAAAAAAAACAAAAAGTTAATCTTTGGAGTAAACGCTCCAATAGCTTATGTAGCGTTAGTGTACCAATAGTTTTGTATAAAGCCTCTATACACAACAATTACTGAAATAATTGGAGCGTTTACCCTAGTAGATATTTTGGTGAAACTAAAGTAGTAACAAATATTCAACAACAATAACGGGAGTCGTTGCAAGTCGAAGAAATCGAACACTGAATTATCATTTTTTGCTCGTTAATTCTTCTTACAACGATTCGAAGTGTTCATTAGAAGTTGTCTCTGTATTGTTAAGATTATAAGGTCTGTATCCGCAATAATCCGGACACCTAAAAACATGAATAAAACATAAAATTCGCATTATATTTCCGTCGTAATTGTTTATTTCAGATTCATGGGATGTGTTTTAAAAATTCGTGAAGACAAAACATAGTTATTCGCTATTTGCAGAAAATTTTCGAACTTTGCGCTTAACTCCGTCCATTAGGGTTTGTACAGACTCTTCAGAAATCGTAGAAGCCGTCTTTGTCCAAATTTGCTGGAAGTGTTTGATGTCTTTGATTCCTTGCTTCTTTCCAGAAAGCTTCCGCTTCATCAGAGCCCAATATCTCTCGATTGGTCGTAGCTCTGGGCAATAAGGCGGGTTTGAGGATTTTGGTACAATGTTCACTTGATTTGCTTGGTACCACTCCATCACAGTTTTAGCATAGTGGCATGATGCCAAATCGGGCCAGAACAAAGATTTTTCTTTGTGACTTTTGATGAAGGGTAGCAATCGTTTCTGCAGACACTCTTTCTGATAGATATCCTTGTTGATTGTGCCTGTAGTGACGAAAGATTTACTCTTTTTGCCACACGTGCAAATTGCTTGCCACACAAGGTATTTTTGGGAAATTTCGATGCCTTCTTCGTTCTGAAATGCTCAGCTGTAGCATTTCTGGCCATAGCAGAATAAAAAGCCAGCCCTGGAGGCTGCTTGAAATCCACCAGGACATAAGTTTCATCGTCCATAACAACGCATGAAAACTTCGTCAAATATTCGCAGTACAAACGTCGAGCCCGTGATTTTGCTGCCAAGTTCTGTTTGTCGTTGCGATTTGGAACTGTTTTTACTTTATATGACTTGAGTCCCAAACGTTGTTCTGATTTTTGGACAAAACCAGGCGACATTCCTATTTTACGAGCCTTCGTTCGAATGGAGAGATTTGGGTTTTTCGTAAATATCCTTTTCACCTTTCGGTCCATGACAGAATCAGCGCATCCAATGTTTTTGTCACTTCTCGGTTTCCTCTCCACCGTCAAACGTTTCGATAATGATTTGAGCACATCGTGAACAGTGGATTTAGGCAAATCCAATGTTTTTGCAAGGTCCCGTATTGACAAGTCAGGATTTGCCGTACGCCCGTACAAAATTCGCTAGCGCACTTGTTTTTCTTTCGTCGCCATCTGGAATACTAAACATGAAATATAAACATCAATCATAGTCTTTTTCATCATAGACTCTCAGCTATACCATAGTGAAATTTTTCATTCCTACGTGCAATATTTCAAAAGCTACAATGATTTGAAGGTGCCCGGATTAATGTGCATACAGACCTTAAGCAATTTATACGATTATTTTTTTCAGTTTTGTCGTAATATTTTATCGATTGGTTTTTATATCTTTTACAGACAGATTCAGTTTGATGTTGCCAAGTCAGCAGAATTGTCTTTCCGAAATTGTGCAAACTTTACAGTTAATATTAAATGAAATTTATATATTGGAAGTTCCTAGTACGTTTCACTTTTCGTTGTAAAGGTGATGGCTTCTACGAATGCGAAAATACCAATTGGCTCGGAAAGGAAACGTCTTGAAGACTCTTTTCGTCAATTAATCTAATCCAAATCCAATCCCAATCCAATTCAAATCGAACCCAAATCCAATTCAGACCTGATCCAATCTAAATCCAGTCGAGATCCAATCCAAATCTAATCCAACTCCAAATCTAAAACGGTGTCCAAATACGATATAAATCCAATTTAAATACAAATCCAATCAAAATACAAATCCAATCAAAATCCAATCCAGTATAGAATTTAAATACAATACAAATCGAATCCAAATCTAATTCAAATCCAGTCCAACTCAAATCCAAATCCAATCCGAATCCAATCCAAATCCAATCCAAATCCAATCCAAATCCAATCCAAATCCAATCCAAATCCAATCCAAATCCAATCCAAATCCAATCCAAATCCAATCCAAATCCAATCCAAATCCAATCCAAATCCAATCCAAATCCAATCCAAATCCAATCCAAATCCAATCCAAATCCAATCCAAATCCAATCCAAATCCAATCCAAATCCAATCCAAATCCAATCCAAATCCAATCCAAATCCAATCCAAATCCAATCCAAATCCAATCCAAATCCAATCCAAATCCAATCCAAATCCAATCCAAATCCAATCCAAATCCAATCCAAATCCAATCCAAATCCAATCCAAATCCAATCCAAATCCAATCCAAATCCAATCCAAATCCAATCCAAATCCAATCCAAATCCAATCCAAATCCAATCCAAATCCAATCCAAATCCAATCCAAATCCAATCCAAATCCAATCCAAATCCAATCCAAATCCAATCCAAAAATCCAATCCAAATCCAATCCAAATCCAATCCAAATCCAATCCAAATCCAATCCAAATCCAATCCAAATCCAATCCAAATCCAATCCAAATCCAATCCAAATCCAATCCAAATCCAATCCAAATCCAATCCAAATCCAATCCAAATCCAATCCAAATCCAATCCAAATCCAATCCAAATCCAATCCAAATCCAATCCAAATCCAATCCAAATCCAATCCAAATCCAATCCAAATCCAATCCAAATCCAATCCAAATCCAATCCAAATTCAATCCAAATCCAAATCCAATCCAAATCCAATCCAACTCCAAATCTTAAACTGTATCCGAATACGATATAAATTCAATTGAAATACAAACGATCCAAACTAAATACCCAATCCAAATCCGATTCAAATCCAATCCAAACCCATCCCAAACCTATTCCAAACCCTTTCCAATCAAGAATAGTTTGGAGTACCGTAAATATTCTGAGAACACTGTAAGATGACTGCAACGGTGTTGTGGCTTTTACAGCTAAGAAGGACGGTCAAAACACTCTAAACCTCCTTAACGATCATGTACGTCATCAAGCTCTGAACTCAAGGACATTTTGGATGATCTATATCATCATTGTGTTCGTAACGTGTTCAATATTTTTCTTAGTTATTTTTGAAAATTCGGTAGAAGAGCAATGGTTTGGCAAGCAATTTGTGAGTATGGAATACTCTCAAATCCGTTTGTAACAACCGATACGATGACTGCTGATGTTTACAGCCGTGCCCCCCATGATCCGGAAACTGTTTTGGCCGGATTTGGCATCAGTGCATTACGCTAAGGACACTGTAACCTAGTACAAAGCCAACGGAGTCGAATTCGTACCCAAGGAGATGAATCCTCCAAACTGTCCCTAGGTAAGACTAATTGAAACTATTTGGGCTCTGACAAAGGCATATTTGCGCAAACTTGTTAAGGTAGCGGTTTCCATCAAAACTTTTGAAAAAGACTGGAAAAAAGTATCAAAAATCATTGGTAGACATTCTGTGCTGAAGCTAATGAGCAGTGTTAGATAAAAAGTCCGCTCTTTGGCGTACGATTAAATGGATCTCGGAAAATTCACGTAGAACTGTAGAACTGTATATTGTAGAAAACGTAAAAGTGCAATAAAAACTCAATTAACATAGAAACCGAGCTTGTATTGTTATTTACAAATCGTGTTTAGACTTACTGCGACACCCTATACTATCCTGGTACTCCGCCCTGCCTGACGCATTCAGGTGATCATTGTATCAGCATAATCGATGTGATTTTTATAAGAGACTATTTAAGAATTTTACATAACTTCCGCATTCATTTTTCTTTACACAATGTAATATATCTCTAAAACGCTATATAATAAATCTCCCCTCCATCTCGGATTCTGTCCTATCTTTGCGCTGGAAGTATTTTGCTCTGCAATAATTGACAATAAAACAACAGGTAAGTAACACTATCATAACCCAATCATCGTTCGAATTAGCATTCCATTAAGAATTTTTACATACTAGGTAGAACACTAGTGCTCAGGCCCAGTAAGATGCCGTAGACCCAAAGCTCAATACACAAGAATATGTTAAACAACCTATCCCGAGTAAACGAAACAGTTCAACGAACATCTTAACTAGTTATTTTCAATTGAATTACTGATGAACAAAAATAGTAAGTGGTTTGTTAGAGATGAAAGATAAAACATCAAAAATAGTATCACAAAACAATTGTATGGAAACTATTAAATAAAAAATATATTCAGTTACTGCAATATCTCACCACGGTCATACAAACAAAGAGCCAATCAATTACAAATATTACAAATAATAAAAAAACAAATGGCCCTTCTCTAAGCTCTCAAAAAGCTAAATGAACTTATAACACCCACTTCAGATTGATGGGGATGAATAGTTGGCAAGTTACTTTGAATAATGGAAACGCGTGATAGAATAGTCAGCAAAAACTAAAAACATAACATTTAACATAAAAGTGTAGCTCAAGAACTAAATTATATGCATCGTCAATTAGTTGACATGTTATGTGAAAAGGTCTAAACTTTTTGAAAAAAAAAATGTTAAAACGAGAGGGCTCTTCGGTCACGAGACCGTGAAAACCATGAAAAACAGATGAAATCCACGTTTTCATAATAAATATCTCAATTTAGGTATGTTTTTAATTTTTTTCAAAAAAATTATATTCGATTACCTTTCATATGCGTGTTTGATTGATAAAATCGACTCAGTGGTTCGAATGTTATGAATTTTTGAAAAAAAATGCATTTAAAAAAATCATTTTTTCAGACCACCCTTACGCAGAAATGGTCACCCTAATGACAAAATAAAATAAAAAATCGTCTAATATTTTTCGATAAGGTACAAAACTAGCAGATATTATGAAATTCTCAGAGTTATAATATCTTTTTTCAATGGAATTGCTGGAACCAGTTTACAAGTTTGAAAAAACCATAGTGGATACGGAAATTCAAAGATTAGCGGTGCAATGTGTAAGTAATTTTCAATAAGTAAAGCAGGTATTGTGTTTTTAATTTGATTCAATGATCAACATTTCGTATTGAAAAATTTGCTCCAGTTTTGCTAATTATCTCTACTCGTGGGTTTCAGGAATATATAATAGTAATTCTATAACAAATGGATTGCTGAATGAGATATTTTTGAACAAACCTATCAAAAGTACTATGTGGGAACTAATATCAGATTGCGATCTTTTTTAGTATAGTATTATAATAGCATGGTAAGAATATCAGCTGCAGTTATTACTTTGTTTTTATTTAGTTACTCTTTACTATTCGGGATACAACAGAACCTAATACATACATTCCTCGATCAACGCCTCACAGCAGTAGCGACCAGAGTGGCACACGACCATCGAAACCACGTTCTCCCTGCGTCAAGTTCGAGCACTGACGATAAATTATTAGCTGCCAACAAGCCATTTTCTATTAATTATTTATTGCTTTAATTATTGGAAAAGTTGTTAGTTGTTGTTGTTGTTGTTGATCTTATTGCCTTCAATAGTGTCAGGTGGAATTGTCTTTCACCTCTGCATCAAAGCACCCCTTCCAATAGAACATGCGGGCGACTATGGTCGTAGATGTCTTCTCGTTGTTGAACAATGTGCAACTACAAATTATTCGCTCCGCCCTTCACATGATAGAAGGTGGGTTTTTGCAACAAGAACAACAAGTTTGTCGAAAGATTTGTTCTTGTTTGCGACTGCGAACGAGAAAAGGCTGAAACTACTGTGTAAGGATGTAAAAAAACGAAACAGAGTTGACGCTTGTTTTGCGATGCACATTTGCTTGGGATTGTGTTGTTCTGTAGGCAAATCATTCCAGGGTTGTTTGAGTCCTCCACTAGAAGATGACTAGACGCGTGCCAGGTTAAGCTTCCATGGAGACAAATAATCCAGGTAGCTCTCCTACTAGCTTGAAGGCGGCGTAAAAAGTAAAGAGTTCGTTAATCTTCATCTTCTTTGCAGGTAGGCAGTAAGAGTTAAACAGAAATATGGTCATCATTACTGTTTGGGATTTGTATTGTTTTGTTTTGATTGGTTTATGGCGTAGGCTAATGGAACCACTTGAGAGTTCCTACCCTCGCAACCGTAATCAAATTATAAAAGGCTACAGCTCGACTGATGCGATTGAAGATGTTTCTACCGTAACATCCATAGGTATGTACTGCTGCGAATCTCTTCTGACAGTTTCAAAAGGCCATCAGTCCGCCACAAATTTGCCTAGTGAACAAAGTTTAATTAATCTGTCCAACAAACGGCGGCGAGCGACTTTGTGGATATCCCACTACGGAACGAATGCGCGTGGACCCCCGCGCTAGGGGGCATCCAATTAAAAGAGCATTCAGAGCAGTGCAGTCTCTGTGCACCCACAGCTGCTGCCTGCTGCCATGTACCGCCATCCCCGACACATAAGGATGACGCGATTTGCTTCAAGAGGAACGATTTCCGTGCACAAAAGCGTATCGAAATTGATTTATAACCACGCGAGGATGCAACCAGCTGCTAGATCTCTACGGCTCTGATGGTTTGCAAAAGGAAGTAAGAGTGATTTTGGCGAGCGATGTGTGGTTGTGTGGGATTTGCGAAGTAAGCAAAATGTAAGACGAAAGTTAATCGTTTCGTTGCAGTACGAACAATTTAGCTTCAAATCAACTAGAGAGATAGGGGTTTTCAATCATTGACCAAAATAACCTATTTATTTCCTGAAATTGATAAACCTGCTACAACCATTCCCAATAATAATAATTCTCTCAACCTTATCCCATTGAACAGGTGTATCGAATAAGATTATGTAAACTCATAAATAACTACAGTTCTATTACCGGTGACCACTCGGAGTACAAAACTCGAACGCCTCAATATCTCAGAAGTGGGCCAGACAGATCGGGGTGCAATCCATTTTCTTTGAATCCACTGAGCAAACACTTTCAAATGCATATACTAGTAGCAAACTGCACGAGGCAGTCTCCCCCTCAATTTTTAACTTATTGCCAGATAGACCGCGTGCAGCTCACTTATGGACATCCCCCGCAAATCTTGTCGCAGCACTTCAAGAGTGACCAATTAAGTGCGCACTGACACTGGGCGCATTCGGCGTTTTAGTATGGTCATAATCACACAATCCGCCCGATTGCTGAACCAGCTGTGAAAACAGATTTAGATTTCACCCAACCGGAATATTTGCCCTCCCTTTTTGTGTACGACAAATTCAAAAGTCGCTAGCACAAGTGCGGCTTTCCGAGACCATAAGATTGCCGCAAACGATCCACGGTGCAGCACCGTTTTTGGGGCGTGGGCTGGATATCTCCTTGGTTCTCGATTACAACACCGAACCCTACACCTAAGAGAAAATCTAGTCGCACAGAGCATCGTTGATTGCGATGAATGTTCCGTACACACTCACACGGACATACAAGGGCGGTTTGTTGCAGTTTTCGAGATGCAATTTTAAGCCGCCGCGCAACACTTAATGAGCAAAAAGGTTTCGCCTTAATGAATGAAATGGATGAATGATTGCTCCGTGTTTGCGTCGTTGCCACATACGAGTGTAGGCAGCTTTGGGGATCGGACAGCTGGTTGCAACTGTTCGTTGGATGGAGGATGTCATTTAGGACAAGGAGTATTTTTTTCAAGAGTGAGGTGAAACACATGTAAAGGGTGGAACGGCCGAAAAATGGCCCAACATGATCAAGTGCACAATGATGTAAATGAATTATTGAATTTCAAGACTACCAAATACAGATAATTAAGCTTCCGATTTTTCAAATGCAAACTTTCGGCCATTACGTTTCACGTCTTCTATCAAATGTTGTACCACTGTTGTATTCATCTTATTTGATACTGAACGATTGCCCGATTTTTCTCAATTGGGTGCATCTGCGGCGAGTTTCAAGGTATTTGTTCTTCGGTACGACTTATACCTCGTTGCCAACATACTATTCATGACCAATTTATCCAGTGACAGGACGTGCCAAGACAGCTGTTTTGCACACATGCCTTTACGTAGGTATCTTAGTTGACTGTACCAATTGTTGCGATAATTTCACTTTTCAGCCCGGAGATGCAGATCGCTTGCCAAATCGTGTTTTCCCTATAAAAAAATAGAATTTAATGTAAATTGAGACATCGACAATAGAATAAGGGGGTTGTTAACTACAGAAAAAATCATTGTTTCCCGAACAAATCTGTGTCAATTACTATAGATTGGGTTGTTTCACAATTGTTGAAAATTCTAGCAAATAGGATGAATAGTATATTTATTGTAATGACAATATGCATTTTTCATTTACGTAATACGTGAACAATAAGATTCATGGTCGGCAATAGATTTTAATGTTATTTTATATTATTGTATAGTAATTGTATGGTTATTTTTATCCGGGTTGCTTATTATCTTCGTTTGAATTTCACTGTATGTTGACAGTTTGGCTTGTTCCTTGGCACTTGGTACTGTACTTTTACCTCTCTGATGGAATGGATTTAGATGGATCAATTAATTACGTTTGAAATCTCTGGCCATTAGGGTGACCCATACATGTTTTTGTTTCTAATTTTTTTTTTGCTCAGCCCTAGCAGACGATGAGTATGACGATGATTGATCGCCCGAGGTCGCAAGGGCGATATTGACAGATCAGCTGTAACTACACCGAGAGCCAACAGATGATACTTGTGACTAAAATACATCCTCAATGTGTAAAAACTGGTTATCCCAAACTCAGGCAATACCGGCGTCGGCCCCTTCCGAATACAGGTCAAATAAGGAATAAGTAGGAATGTGTTACTCATTGGGAAGTTAGTTTGAGAGATAGGTTGGCAGCTGTTTTGTCTAAAAGAATACAAAGAATTTGCGCACCGTCTAGTGAATTATTTAAATATTAGAACTGATTTTCGATTTGAACCGAATTATGTGAGCAGGAATGATGCTGTTGGGGCCACTCACAGTGTATGATGGGGGGTTTTCCTTTTTTTTTAATAATATTTTTGATAACGCTTGAGAGTCGATTTGGTCAGATTTGTACCAACATTTAGGGTACTGTTGTGTTACTCACAATCTCACTAGTTTACTTTATTGAGAAAACACACAGTTTTTTTAAACTACGTTTAATATCCACTTTGAATCCAGTCAAACCAGCAAGGATGCTGGTGGGGCCTCTCGTAAAGTGGGATAGTGGTTTCTTTTATTGGAGAAACATACTTTTGGTTTCAACTTTGTCCGCTTTGAACCTATTTAAGCCAACAGTAAGGATGCTTCAAGAGCCAATTACAAAGTCTGATAGTGGTTCCGTCATTCGGAAAACGAACGAATTTTCAAATAATGCTCAAAAGCCGCTTTGAACTGATTCAAACTAACAGTAAAGATGCTGTTAGGGCCACTCACAAAGTGTGATTCTTCAACGGGAAAACATGATTAACCTACACCACTGCTTCTGTTAGCGCAGTTAGATCGTCAAACCATGAAGGCTGCTCTATTGCTTGACAGGCTCCGTTAGAGGTTAGGATTAGAGTCCCCGTTAGAGGGAAGGATTTTAGTAGTTCCTTGTAATCATTAATTCAATGTCACGGTGAATCAGGGTTTTTTTTTTTTGTATTATCGAGATTTTCAGCCTCGGGCTGGTTCATCTTCCGTCGTAGTTACTGAAACACCTCTTTTGGTGTTTTTTTTTTTTGTAACTTTTCCGGGGGTGAGATTTGAACTCGTGACTTTTGCGTGAAGGGTATGGATGGTAACCATTGCGCCGGGTTCGCCGCCTGAAATAAAAACCAGAGGTCATTTAGCACCTTGAACACAGGCCCCTAATGTGATGGACTTCTACCACCGGAACAGACGTTCCGTAGAGCTATTCTTAGTAGGTCTTGACGGCTACTCCCGCCTCTACACGGCTTATCTATGGTGTTTAGTGCAGAACATTGCAGAACATAATAAGACTTAATTAACTTTATTTAAAGCTGTCACAAATGGGGGCGACCCCGGCGAAGTGGTTAACATCCATACCTCTCACGCCAAAGTCACGAGATCTAACCAGCCCAGGGATGAAAATCATCTCCCGTCGTAGTCACTCAAATACCTTTTGGGTATTTTCGTAACTTGTCCGAGGGTGAGATTCGTACTCGAAACTTTAGAGTGAGAGGTATGGATGCTAACCACTACGCCGGGGCCGCCCCCTTTTTTGCTATCTTTTGAAAGCTCTTCAAAACTGATTCTGTCCATGTTCGGACACTTTTGGAAGTCTTGCTCTAGCGATTTTTGTCATACTAGGTCGGCCCTCCTTCTTCTGTTCAAAATTTAAATTATAAGCTAACTTTAATGGGTGGTTTTTATCCCTACGTTAAACGTGTCCAAAGTAACTAATACGCCCTACTATAAATCTCCTATTAATAGTTTTACCATCTAGTAGCTACTCTTCTTGGTCAAAACCGCCGTATTGTAAGGATGGTGATGTCACTGTTTTATACATTAACTTTCCTAATTTCCAGCTTGGTTTAAACTTCCTGCAAAACTCTTCGATAATTTCAGATGATTTAAGAGAGTTTAAACATCTTTGCCTGCAAGTTAATTTCCTGTTCAGTGTAGGTGTTAAACAAACTCCTAAATATGTAAAACTATCATTTACTTTGAATTTCTCACCGTTCATTCTAATTTTGGTGCTTCGCTTTATCATTAGGATATCTAATTAAAGCCTGACTCTTTTTGCAGATTATTTCTAGTCCTACGACTTCCAGCTGGATTTCTAGTTCTTTAAGAATCTCTTCCAACTCGGCTTTAGATTTTGTTATGATAAGGATATCATCTGCTAATACAAGGAGCAGAAGAAGTATTAAGTGATTAATATTCAACAATTTTAGTTCTGGAATTTTCGAAACTCAACTCTGCTTAAAACGTCTTGTATTATGTAATTGAACAGCAGAGGTGAAAGAGGGCATGCCTGTTTTATTCCTTTTCCTCTCGTCACTTCTTTGGAAAATTGGTTTTGCCATACTCCAATTTTAGTCAGCACTTCTCCAAAACATTGCAATTTAACATTATCAAAGGCTTTGCTAATATCTAGAGCTAGTATATATAAATCCTGAACTGCGTTCCAATACTCTTCCATCATACGTCTAGTTACGAATATATGATGATCTGTAGATCTTTCTGCAGTAAAAGCCGCCGGGCGCAATCCTGGCTCACCTGCATATTTCCTTAACTGTTTAGCTATCCACATAGCATTAGTTATGTATGCTACATTACACATAGAGATTCTTCTGAACTGATCTGCTTCTGTCGCTCCTGATTTCTTGGGAATTGGTATTTGCGTTGTTCTCTTCCATTCGATAGGCATTTCATTCCTAATATAGGCCTCTTGTATTATTTCTGGTAATCTTTCTATTGAAACCCCATCCACGTATTTAATATACTCCATAAATATTCGATCCGAACTTGGCGACTTCTCATTACTAGTTGTATAAAGTATGCTTTCACTGTCGTTTGATGTTGGTGGATTTGGTAATGATGTAAAATCATGGATTGCAGAAAATTATGTCTGGAAACTCGCTTGTTTTTAGCTTGTTTCATCCCAAACTCTAGTACTAGTATTGCTGATTTTTTCTTCTTTTGTTTGACAAACTTATGCCTGCATCAAAATATTTTAGGTTCCTAAAAAATGTCATTTTTTCCTTTTCTGTACTTGTAAATCTGCATATCTGGATGTTTCTGATCAACTTTTATCGCAGATCTTATATTGTCTGAAGCCTCTCTTTTACGCGGAGTGTTGGGAATTTTTTTGATGGTTTTGTGTGCTGCAATGCTCATTTTTTCAGCTAGTTCTTCATAGCATTTATCTAAGGTGTCTTTTTATCTCCTGTTTTAGTAGGCAATTTGGCTAGAGCTTCCTTGTATTTTTTTCGTAGTTCCCAAATCTCTAAGTATACATATTGAATGAATAGATTTTGTGTTAAAATTCATTATTTTGTAACAGACGAGACTTAAAAAGAATCCAAATTAAATTGAACAATAACTATAGGATTGAAGATTTTAATTCCAAAAACAAAGATTGACATTAATTTATGACGATAATGTTGATTTTTTATATATATCATCAAAAAACTGTAAATGTGTACGAACTGAAAAGGTGTACACAAAAATGTATAAAGATTTATTTTTATTTGTATTTATCTGTATTTATTGTATACATTTACCCGACAACAAGGGCTTATGAATTAAACTAAACTAAACAAGTATTACACAATGCCTAAAAAGGGAAAAGTAAAAGAAGATAGAAACAATCAGTCATGGCGATTCCGTTGGCTGTTTTGAAACGCGTTAGAAGACATGTTGAAATCGAACAGACTATAGTTTTCTTGGAGCCTTCGACTTATCGAATCGACAGGATTGTTTGATCCATACTGTGTTTGTCTCGGTGGTTGTCGCAATAGCTCTCTAGATCGCAGCACGCGCTGAGAGGCATCGATGTTGAGCTAACTGAGCAATGCAGGACTGTCTAAAATCTTGGCGCAAAAGATGGCTAGGTTGAAGTTACGTCTATCCACTACTGGTTCAATACCAAGTGGAGCATAGCGATGTTCGTAAGGAGGAAGCCGTGATAGATCGGACTACGGTAGCGTGCGCAAAGCACATCTTACAAATTTACGCTGTACTGACTCGATTCGTGAAATCCACACCGCATCATATGGTGACCAAACTGGCAGAAGCAAACTCCAAAATAGATCTAACTTATAAGCAATACAAGGATCGCAAAAAGAGAGGGTCGTCAAATTCACTTGATATCTTGAAAATAAATCCATGTTGTCGATTTGCTCGATCTACTATTTTTTAATACACAGAAACAAAATCTGAATTTTCATTTTGATGTAAATATCAGAACGTTTAAATTGTGCTTCATTTCACATATAGCAGCAACTTGCATGAGTTCTAACAAAGACGAGCTGCGGCAAAAAACATTATCGTCATTTCATAGAATGTCCCGGTATTACATGTCATAAAGGAAAATTTTTTTTTTTTTGTGGGGCCCTTTTTTTGTGTTGTTGTTGTGGAAGGTCATCCCACTTTTTTGGGGGGGGGGGGGGGTTTTGGTGGGGGGTTGGTAATCCAGCATTGCAGTAATATCTTTATCTTCTCGTTTAGTATAATACTATTTATTATATTGTTATGTATAGTATGATTTTTTTTTTGGGGGGGGGGAGGGTCGTCTGTCGCAGGGGGGAGCGGTGGCGCGATTCAGTGTACACCAACTGATAAATACATTAAACTGTTGTTGTAATTGAAGACAGTCATCGGTGCTGTTAACGATTTTGAAGATCTTCAAATCATCTGCGTAGAACATCAGACAGCAGTTTTCGAGGACGTGGGACACATCATTGAAAAACAATGCGAACAACAACGGTCCCAAGTTGCTTCCTTGCGGTACCCCACATCGAGGAATGAATGGTGCAGATATGGCTGGTCCTATTTTCACGAACAAATGGCGATCAGTTAAGTACGATCTTAACCACCTACACATTCTCGAAGATACTCCTAATCGCTCAAGCTTGGCTAACAGAATATCATGGTTAACTGTGTCGAAAGCAGCCTTTATGTCAGTGTAAATACTGTCGACTTGTCCTCCTTGATCCATTTCCTTAATACAGAACGACGAGTATTCACACAGATTTGTGATGACGGAACGTTGCGGAAAGAATCCATGCTGAGATATCGAAATGTATGATTTGCAGGCCTGGAACATAACGTCATTAATGATGATTTCAAAGCATTTTGATCCAGCAGGTAGAGAAGTTATTCCACGGTAATTTGACACATCCACTTTACTGCCTTTCTTGAAGATTGGCTGCATGTATGACATCTTCCAAGCGTTCGGAAAATGCTGAGTTCGAAGGGAGAGGTTGAATATGGCTTGCAGCGGTGTAATTAGCATGCTACTGCAATTTTTCAATATGCACGCAGGAATGCCATCCGGACCAGGTGTTACAGACGATTTCAGCTTCTTCAGTGCATCCTCCACCATCGCCAGACTAACATCGAAAATGCCAATGTCAAATGCATCCATCGGCAAAGACCTTGTTGCTGCCTCAACATCAGATGGGGACGAGTTCGCAGTCTGAAAAACGCTTGTAAAATGTGTAGCAAACAGTTCGCACTTGGTTTCCACAGATGAGGCAGATTGATCATCTAAGCGCATGGTAGATGGAAGGCCGTTTTCATTTCTTTTAGAATTGACGAAAATTCCAGAATTGTTTCGGATGTCTCCGTAAATTGTCCTGAACACGTCTGACATACCGGCCGTACAGATGACGGTTATAGCTGCGATAGCTGCGACTTGCTCGGTTGAATGCAAGTTTGGTGATATTGTTTGTCTGCGTTGAGTAGATTTTCAGCATCTTGGCTCGATTTCGTCGAAGATACAGTAGACGAGAGCTAGACCAAGTGAGTCTTCTTCGAGGCCTTGACAACAGTATGCCATTGAAGCAGCTGACAGCTTCTTCAACACCGTTACAGAGACAAACTGCAGACCAATCAACTTGGGAGAGCACAGAGTGCAACGATTCGTAGTCCACTTTACCAAAGTCACGATCAAGTTCATCAATGTCTTCAACGAATGGAGTTATTGCCGATGAATGTACTGTCAATACAAGAGCTGGATGGTGAGGATCAGTATCTACGACTGACTCTGGAGCCTCATCAACCGAACTGCATTCAGTGACGAACTCATTTGAAAAAATTAAGTCCTGCGTTCTTCCCAGGTGATTGCGTATCACATTCCGCTGTCTCAGTCCCTCAAAGGCAAGACTGTCCAAAAGAGTGCGGCAAGCTTGAGAATAATTTAATGCTAGAGGGTCAGCAAATGCATGGATGTTGTTCACTGATTCCCAGACGATTCGAGGTTGGTTGAAGTCCCCGAACAAGATCAGCCCGTCGTTGATATTCGTCATGCGATTAATTTCCGAGACAACGTCTACATGACATTGGATGCACTCACAATCAGCAGATTTTTCTGGTGGTATGTACGATACACCAACAAAAATTGAATTTGATTCGCCTGAGTTGCGTTGCTACAATTGCTTTATCTGATGGCACTGATTCTAGTCTTAAAAATAATGAACTACCTCAGAAATGGAATTCATGCACGTTTTGCATGAATTTCAATTGTCCTGCTTCATATTAGTTTGACATCGAAGGCTAAAGTTATCACCTATGAATGAAAAGCCCAGTCGAAAATGTTTGTTTGGAGATTGTTTTGCTGAAGCTGACTAAGAAGTGGCTGTCAAAAGAAGATAATGTGTTTCAATTGAAAGGGATGAACCGTCTCACGACAATTTTCAATTGAAATTGTATGACACCTCCACCACGCGTTCTGGTGCTATGCACAGTCGAACGATCGAATTTATCCGGTCGTCGATATCATGAGAATTTTCCTGTTTTCACTTTTAGAGATAATGCTGTTTTTTTTTGCGGTACAAAAAACATGGCTATCAGATCTCGGAGCCAATATATTTTCTTTGAAGTGAAGATGGAGTTTGAGAAATATAAATAATTTTAATTCTAAATAATAATAAAAATTAATAATCTGTTCCAAAAAAAAAAAAACGTTTATCTAGTTTGCGATAAGGCATGTATCCACATTGATCCAGACATTTTCAAATCACTGTTATTTTTACAATGTTGCACGTAGGAGTGAGGTATAGCAGGGAGTTTTTGATGAAAAAGACTGTGATTGGTGTTTGCATTGTTAAGTGCTCAAAATGGCGACGAATGACAACCACGTTTCTGACTTGTCAATAAGGGATCTTCTAATCTAATCTAATCTCACACTAACGCAGCCAATTCTTGAAAGCATCCTGGAAAATGACGTCTTCTGAAATGCATCATTTTTCTTGTCATCGGCCAGGCCAACTGCGTAGTGTGTGCCGCAGAGAGGATTCCAAGAAATAGAGCGATTCCAGAAAGAGTGTCTGAAATCGCTCTACTACTCCGAACCAAGGGAAGGAAGAAAGCGTGGACCTTCCGTACCAAACGCATCCATATAGAGTTAAATAATGTGATAATTTGTATTTATCGTTGGGAGCATAGATGCTAGAAAGATTAGTTTATGCTCCTTTTGCCTGTGGGTGGACTTTTGGCATTTGAACGAAAAGTCTGGCAATAATTTGCCAAGGTTATAGCGCCTTATCTCGCTCACTGAAATTTAGATTGAAATTTAAAATTTACAGAATAATACACTGTGTTTCCACTATATACAAGCTCATCGATTTAGCACCACCCGGGGGAGACTTGGTCCTATACCCAATGATTTCATTATCTCCAATCCGCTCAACCAATCGCAATTTTTTGTGATATAGTGGACGGATTATTATAATTTGAGATAACTCAATGCAGACGTCTTCCAAATTTGGCAGATCGACAGGCAATCGGTGGAGACCCACCTGGTACCTCATAGCAATATGCTTAGAGGCGGACCGGAAGATTTGATGAGCTACCTCCCCCTCTGACTTAAAGGATCTTAAAAAAAAAACTTGGTTTACCTTAATCTACAGTTTACGGTGTGCTCAAATAATTTTCGGAATGTTTGACGGTCGAAAAAAAACCGAGAAGTGATCAAAACAATGGAAATGCTGATCCTGTCATGGACCGAAAGTAGAAGAGGATATTGAAGGAAGAAGTTTAAGGGTGAATTCGTATGATTTTCTATTCTGCTATTGCCAGAAATGTTACAGCTGAGCATTTCAGGACGAAGAAAGCATCAAAATTTCCAGTTTGGCAAGCAATTTGCCTTGTGGCAGAAAGATTCAATCTTTTGTCACTACAGCCCACATAATCAATAGGATTTACCAGAAAGAGTGCCTGTAGAAGCGATTCCTTCCCTCCATCAAAAACCACAAACGAAAAACCTTTGTTCTGACCCAATTTGGCATCATGCCATTATGCTTAAACTGGCCATATTATTGTGGATACATGACTTAATGAATCAGTTGCCCTAAAATTTTGGAACAGCATCTGAAATTATTATTTTGCTAATTTCTGCTAGTTGTGTCCTTACTGAATGTTTTAAGGTTATATAAAATGGAAAAGCGTGACGAAATTTCCTGTTAATATTTTGAAAGGTTGAGTTTTCATGTAGCTTAGAAGATTTGATTTCTGCACTGTAATAGGCCGCGAACGATTGAACGACTGACGTGTTAATGTTTGCGGTGTCTATTCATCAATTAAATTAATACAGTTCGATTTACTTCATATCTGGCCGCAAGAAATCTACTCTATCTCCGGATTGTTTTTATGAAATAAAACAGCTGAGCAGTCGAAATAAAGGCCTTTTTTGTACTTTCAAAATAAAAATAAAAATTCCGTTTTGGTTTTGATAAAATGATGAACTTTTCTTGAAATACTTCCCATTAGTTTTTGAACATTCTGTTTGTCAACTTTGAGTTTATGAACGCAGCTGCAAATCATTCTGCAAAATCATAAATTTTCAAGCGAACGTATCAGTTAAAACGAATTTATATTACACACTCGGCATAGTAAGAGTTTTATTATTTATGACAAGCGTATTAGCAAAACGATTGTTATTGGATCACTGTAAAAATAATCAAAAAAAAAATTAAAAACTGAAACACTTTTTCAATCTATTACTAGTAAACGCGACCTAATTCCTTGAAAATCCTTGAAAATACTTTGACAGATAGTTACGCCCACTTAGTCTGTGACTTACAGACTTCTTCAGTATCGAGTCATCGATATGTAAAATTTAGAACAATACATTTTTCGACAATGTTGTAGGTGAAACCATGTGATGCAAGTTTATCGAACATTATATTTTAATATTCATCCTCTGAAATGAACGATTGTCAAATAAGTCTAACTGATTGAATGGCAGCCGGCCTGGTCGACATTTTAAATTACGACTCTCTACTACAATGTCGTCTCGAGATAGTATGGTTATGTGACAAGCATCATCATGCTCTATACTCCGGGAGTTGAAAAATTCCAGAATTCCTTGGTATAAAGATTTTGTATGAATATGTTCCAAAGAAAATCCATAATTACAATGGAAACCATGTTTCTTTTGGATGCAACGTCCCTCCAACTCTTAGGATTTTCCTTAATTGATCACCTGATTACGTGGGCATTGATCTGCATTCGAAAACACACCACATCTTCCTTTGTCAGATCCAAAACGGATAGATCTTCAAGTGTCAGATTATACACCCAGCACACGAATGCATATGTTTATCTCCCCGCCTTAAATGACGAAGAACACCGCTTAGTGTGTCAAAAGATTGTCCGTGTCCCATCATGGCTCACATTTGCGGCCAGATGTGGGAGTAACCCCGCTCCATTCTTCCCTTCGAAGGCACCCTCTGCTTTGAAGCGACCTCAACGAGTATTAAGTATTCTTAATATATTGGGCCATCATCTTCGTCGATCGATGTTCAAAACGAAGCGCGGGAGTGAGATTTAAGAAGCGTGGTGCTTGGGGTGAATCCCCCATTACAATATATCTCTGGGATTCAGTTTGGATCAGTTGAATATCGTTCTGAAAGTCGACGACGACCATCTGTGCATTTCTGGCAGATTGAATGCATGCTATAACCGCGGCACACGAACGCTGATTTGGTTTTGCGTTGGTGGGGCTTGACGAATAGGATTGTACACTGTTCGAAATAGCTGCTGGAAATATATTCATTGGAAAATTCCATGCTTTGTATAAAATTTTCGACAGTGCTTTATTCCCCAACCCCTTGAAAATGCAGCATACAGCCAACCGGGTGGGAAGGCCGGGAAAAACAACAATAACAGTCAATCGATCGAATCGCTAAAAGGCGATGTTTCTCGTCGCAGCTCTCAAATCCTACGCATGCTCTACGGTAACATCATCCCTGCTTTCTGTTTGCTTGAAGCGTACACTCGCACCCATCATCCTCTAGCCTGTTATCGTGTGCGCATACACGGAGAACGTGTGCTAAACCTTTATGAATGAGTATAAATATAAACAGCACTCTAAGA
>JAHHFK020002826.1:0-65518 GCA_024533555.2 Aedes koreicus
CAAGGATGGTTCCAATCGTATCAAAAATCATTCGTTGAACGCTCTTTTTTTGATTCAATAAACGCTCACAATGAGAAGTTCTGCTTCACCTCTCACATAGAAAACTTATGGGGCAAGGTAAACATTGAATGAACATAGCATGAACTTCGTCGCCTGTCAATTGTATGCGTGTTCTTCACTGCTTGCTTGTACAATTTATTGATTCGTTCGTTGGCTTCTGTAGGTGATTCATTTTCGTTTCCTGATCCGATTGAGTGCTAATGCTCGAAGCTTCCGATCGGATCACTTGGTGATTGTGTGGTGCCGCGTTCAAAGCAAAAATGAATCGGAAGCCGAAAAGCACAGTGTAGCCAGCGTATGACAAAAAAAATGCATTCTTGTTGAAATAGAAAACAAGCGAATGCTTGTTCAACGAACGGTAATCGACATCCATATCGTTTGACGCTCTTCAATTGAAATCTCGTTAACGATTTCTCTCGCATGTTATGTGATATAAAATTCATAAGATGTGCATAACACATGATACATGTGCATAATACATTATCGGATACGTGTGACAGGAAAATAAAAAAAAATCGAATTGAGTAGGCTGATTTTTTCCCAGACGGTACATACTTAACAAAACTTCCAACACTTTCATTCCAACTAAAAGGCAATGATTCTGTGCTAATGAATGCTATCGTCTCTCGTCTCCGAACATTATCAACTGGCGATCCTTCTGGGTCGATTTTCCACAACCACTCAATCAATGCAGAGTGAATCACAGGTTGGCAGAGCTGTTGTCCATTCGACCTACATTGTGGAATGAAGTAATCTACAAAACGTTTAATCTTGTTCACCCACTGAGTTCAAGCGTATGATGCCTTTACCAATACATTCATCGATTTGGTTGTCTCAAGCACGGATAACAATAAATAATTTTCGCAGATTTTTTCTGCAGTCACCAACACTGATTGGAACAAACATTTTTGATTCTTACAGGGACCCTAGTGTCAGATTTGTAATCTATGACATCTTATGTGTTCCCTATAACAATAACAACATCGGAAGTTTTTTTTCGCGGTGCAGTTCGAACGTGTTTCAAAGAAATACAAAATGGAAGAAGAAAGAAGCAAAATAATTGAGCGCAATCATTTGGAAAACCCTTCATGGTCGGGGCCAAAACTTGCTTAAGTGTTGGGTTTTCCCCCGAAATACCGTGTGGCGTGTTTTGAAAAAGTACAGAGAAACTACATAAGTACATGATTTGGCAAGGCATCTGTAGCTGCGGTAGGAAGACCAAGGTTTTCATCACCGATAAGTCATTTAATTCAGAGCTGTACAGAACGGAATGTCTCCAAAAGCGAATATTGCCATTCATCAGATCCTACAATGAACCTGTCATGGTTTGGCCAGATTTTGTAAGCTGTCATTACAGTAAAACAGTGCTACAGTGGTATGAAACCAACGGGATTCAGTTTATACCGAAAGAACTCAACCCACCAAACTGTCCCCAGCTCAGACCGATGGAGAGATTTTGGGCTATTATGAAGAGGAAGCTGAAGGTGAATGGCAGTGTCGTCAAAAGCATCAATGAATTGAGAACCAAGTGGAATAAGATTGCCTAAGCCTGGGATGAAAATAATGTGCGCCGGTTGATGAAACGCATTCCGGGAAAAGTCCGCAAATTTCTTCGAAATTGAGATGATTAATTGTATTTAGATATTTTCCTTCAAAGTTCAAATAAAGTTGAACATTTTAGTTAAAACAAAATACTATTTTGTTAATGTAATGTTCCAATTTTAAGTGGGCCACACCTTAGCATTGAGTCGAAATGACAATTTACTGCATACCAATGATCAACTCTAGTATTAGATAAATACACCGGAATGGCAAAAACACAGAAAAAATTGCAAAATCATGTTGAAAAGAATGAAAACCCTGTAATTAAAATGTGACTTTTAAAAGAGGCAGTTCATATCTATCTATCTACATATATAAAAATGGATATCTGTCTGTCTGTCTGAACCTCATAGACTCGAACACTACTGAACCGATCATTGTGTGAAATTTTGCATGGAGAAGTTTTTGGGATCGAGGAAGGTTCTTATGATGGTTTGAGGCCCCTCCCTTCTCAGGAAAGGGGGGATCCGATAAAAATGAAGCACAAATTTCTGCATAGCTCGAGAACCGGTCAAGCAAAGGAACCCAAATTTAGCATGCGGAAGTTTTGGAGGCAAGAAATGTTTCTACGATAGTTCGAGACCCCTCCTTTCTCTCTGGTGGGGGGGGGGGGGGGGAATCCCATACAAATGAAACACAAGTTTCTACATAACTCGAGAACTAATCAAGAAAATGGAACCAAATTTGGCAGGTAGAGGTTTTTGAAGGCAAGAAATATTTGAAAGGCAGCTCGAGACCCCTCCGCCCTCTGTAAGGGGGGCCCTCATACAAAAAAATCACAAATTTCTGCATAACTCGAGAACTAATCAAGCATATGGAATCAAATTTGGCATGTGAAGGTTTTGGAGGAGAGAAATGTTTCTGTGGAAGTTTGAGACTCCTCCGCCATCTGGAAGGGGGGCGGGGGGGGGTTCCCATACAAATGAAACACAAATTTCTGAATAACTCGAGAACTTATCAAGTTAATGGAACCAAATTTGGCATGTGGCGGTTTTCGAAGGCAAGACATGTTTCTATTGTGGTTTGAGACTCCTCCGCTCACTGAAAGAGGGGTCTCTCATACAAATGAAACACGAACTCGAGAACAAATCAAGCAAATGGAACCAAATTTGGCATGTGGAGGTTTTTCGAAAAAAAATGTTTCTATTGTGGTTTGAGACCCCTCCGCCTTCTGGAATGGGAGACTCCCATAAAAATGAAACATAATTTTTAGCATAACTCGAGAACCAATGAAGCAAATGAAGACAAATTTGGCATGTTGAGGTTTTTGGAGGCAAGAAATGTTTCTATGGCAGTTCAATATCCCTCCCCATTTTGAAGAGGGGGGGAGCGGTTCCCATACAAATAAAAAGCAAATTTGTATATGCATAAAAATGAATTTCTGTTTGTCTTGCTATCTGTCAGACCCTTATAGACTCGTAAAATTCTGAACCGACCAACCTGAAAATTTATATGAAAGGGTTTTTGTGGCTGGGAAAGGTTCTTATGATTGTTTGAGAACCCCAACTCTCTCAGGAAGGAGGGCTCTCATACATATGGGACACAAATTTCTTCATAACTCGAGAACTAATCAAGCAAATCGAACCAAATTTGACATGTGAGGGTTTTGAAGGCAATGATTGTATGGTGGTTTGAGAAACCACCCCCCTCTGGAAGGGAGGGCTCCAATGCAAATAAAACACAAATGTTTACCAAAATGAGAATTATCTAGGTGCCATAAACACAAAACGTGTATTTCTCGGGTAAGAAGCATGTTTTGATAGAAGTTTGAACCCCTGCTTATTCAAGAAAAAAAACTCATTCCGAAAATAACCATAAACGTGCCAGTTATATTAAATTTTCCTTCATTTAGTTGCAAGCTTAGCAGCGCACGCACCGGGTTCAGCTAGTATCTTATGAAGTTAGTTGTTTAACAACTTATTTTTTTTTAATAATCCCTATCGAATCATCCATATATTCCTTGAAATATATTATTCTTACAATTCCACAAAATGACGTACAACCAAACATATCCTACCAACATTTTGCCCGTCATGCAAGCCGCATGGGATTTTCCATTAAATTTCATCTTTGCAATCACCGCAGTCCGGCCGATTGATGCCATCGTCGAGCTCGAGACAAAACATGAACGACGATAATGTGCGCACGTTCTTCCGTTCATCCTCGTTCACAGAAACCCTCGCTCTGTGAATCCATCATCATTTCAACGGACCGATGAAGTCAATCCCGAAGCGACAATCCAACAACAACAACATCATCAACGGGGCGGAAATCGTTTTAAAATATAATGGCTCTCCGCAATCGGGGAGTGCTCTGAAGAGGAGACGCCATTTTTTATTTGACTCATCCCCCCGCATCCGGCAGCCACTCGTCGTGGGGAAGATGAGTAATTTAATTCGAGCTTATAAAAATGGAGTTTTGATGTAGCTCTTCTGGGCCGTCGGAGATAATGCGGCGGTCCGTTTTTCCGAGAACGTCCGCACTGACTAGGTGCGATGATCTTTCAACCCATTCCGTTATGGCTCGGCGGACGACGTTGCCGTTTGTACCGGCGCGATCACAATCAACAGGACAATAAATTTCTTTTATTAATATATTTCCATTTCCCAGTTCCAGCCCAGTGCTATTTGCATTAGATAAGAAAACGGTACGCTTTCTCGGAGCTTAACGAATGCAGAGCAAAAACACGTATTCCGTGTGGTTTCTTAAACCGTGACTATTTAAAATGTGCGCCTCGGCGACGACAAAGAGCTGGATCCATAGTTGGGTGAGGTTATGAGATAGGACGTATTTTTTTTTCCTTTCAGAACTTATTTGCACAAATGGCTGTCGTTTCAGTGAGAGCTCATCGTGTTTCGACCAGATGCAGGAATATTTATAATTTCATATGCCAGTTTCACTATTTTCAACAACAAAGCATTGTTTAGATTGAGCCACTATCCAGCCACAAAAGCGTGGTAGACCGTCGACAGCAAGGCCCTGTTCAAATGATTGCATGTTTTCCTGCTGGATTGGCATACCTCGGAGCAAAACCGCAATGTACCTGCATTTAGAGCGAAACATAAGCAAATTATGTAGGTGTGCAACACTACAATGCAGCCAAACATGCAGCACACATGTCGTCTTCACCATCAACCGACAACGACAACACAACGTGGTCGACATCATCATCGTCGTACCTATCGTTTTCACCGTCGTCGTTGTCGTTGCCGACGTTTGTCTGAGCAAATAGTTCCAAATAAAATAATTAATTAGATATAAAAGCACAGCACCAGCCGCCATAAACACCGTTCCATGGAATGAACGAGGATGCTGATGTTGTTATCTAAGGCTCGTATCGTATATCTGCTGAGCGTTCTGCCGGTGGATCTTGTTGTTTGCAGATACCTTCGTTGTAAACTGGTTGCCAGCGTCATCACCCTTCTCCGAAAGTCCTCCAAACGCTCAACCGCTCTGAGCTTTGTTTTGCGTATCGGATCCGGTGACAAATGGGATAATTTGTTCGTTATCGCTACGGTACGACCTCGTTGATTTAAAACCAATTTGAACCCAACCAAACTGTTGCACTGCTGGCAGTTGTCATAGCAACGTCGATGGACGCGTCGCACCAGCCATCCCGCAGACAAACTTCCCAGCCTGCTTAGTTGTGTATATCCTAAATATTTGCTGTCGCAAATATTGAATCAATCTCTTGAGAGTGCTTAGTGTGCTGTAATCTTGTACATATGCTCGCGTGACAATTCGACCGGGCCTTACAGTCTATGTACCCCTTACAAACATTCGAAGACACGAGAACACGAGACAGTTAATGTTTTTCTTTAGACGTATCAACTGTCTGATATAGGTTGTTTGTTTTTTCATTGAACGTTCACTTTCTTTCGGGTTTGGATCACCTCGATTCGGGTTGAGAAGGTCGTCAGCGGTGCACTATGGTGATCTATGAGGAGCGATTTTTCTTCTGATTTATGTTTCGATTTTGTCTAGTGGCAGCATCAATAGAGCAATCTACAAGACGACATACTACAGAGGACAATAGTTTTGACGTAGGACTAGAGCCCGATTCAAAGTAAATTTGGACGCATTGAAATGATCATAACTTAAGAATGAACATCCACTGTTGATCAAAACGTCAAACAAAAGGGTATTTATTCAGCTTTCAAACGATACATAACAAGTTGTTACATTATATCGCTTGGGAACGTTCATTAATTATGTCACACAAAAAGTGACTTTTTATAACACCCCCGTGACAGGTGGGGGGGGGGTTAACGTTTTTTTATGGACCTTCAAAATTCTTTGTATGGATTGTCACGCTTTAACCCCCCCCCCCCCCTTACTGCGTGACATAATTAATGGACCTTCCCTCTACAACGAACTGTGACACTTTACTTGTGATCGATGCCATCATGATCTGCACAGTCGCAGGTGACACTGTATCGGCGAACTTTTTCCACTCTAAACGCATTTATCACTTCTTTACCGCATCCTCGAAGTTTTCGCTTGACAATTGTCCAATATTTTTCGATCGGTCTGAACTCAGGACAATTCGGAGGATTAATCTCTTCGGCGACGAAATTTGCATTGTTTGCAGCATACCATTCTAGTATCTCTTCAGAGTAGTGGCAGCTGGCTAGATCCGGCCAAAACATAACGTTGGTCTTGTGTTGCCGAATAAAGGGTAAAATCTGCTTTTTCAGACAATCTTTAATGTAAACCTTCGACGTCATTGTGTGAGAAGTAATGAAAACCTTGGTATTAAGGCCACAACTGCAGATTCCTAGCCAAATCATTAGTATCCGAGCAAACTTATCAGCAAAAACAAATGTATACCTGGAAGGGCATCCCCGGTGCCGGTAAAATTTTCGCTGGGATTTGTTTATAATCCATTTTGACATATGTTTCGTCATCCATTAAAATACAGCCATCAAATTTCGTCAAAACTCGTTCGTATAGTAATCGTGCTTGCTTTTTGGCCACTAAATTTTGTTCCATTGAGCGATTCGGAAGTTCACTGGCACAGAAAGACTTATATCCTTCTCTTGAAAGGATGTTACGCACGGTGGAAAAGTTGGAATCGTATTTCTTTGCCAAATCACGTATGGAGACACCTGGGTCGCCTTTCACGTACCTCAACACCTTTCTCCTTAGCTCTTTGTCCCTAGTGCCACTTTTATGATTGATGCGCTGTGCTCTATCCACACCCAGAATAGCCTTGTAACGTTTGATTACAAGACACACTGTTGACTTTGGGAATTTTAACACTTTTGCTATTTTTGAGGCAGACCACGAAGGATTCTCTAGATGTTTGTGCACAATTAATTTTTTTTCTCATGTTCCATGATCCGCAATTTTGAGATGCGTTGATCAACCGAGAAAAACTTTTCACCAATTTCTTCGTCATTGAAACATCAACATATGCTTTTCAATTTTTGATCCAATCACCAGGAACGCGGTGGTGTATTTAACCGTACGTCCAGATTTACTTTGAATCGAGCTTTACGTCTGTTTTTTCCAATATTGGGTACACGTTCGAATTGCAAAAATTTAGAGCGTCAAGAAAAGCGGTCAGGTTTAGAACATTAATAACTAAGTCATTTCACGATCGATTTCCAAAATCCAATCGGGAGATTTTATACACTTCGATTTCAATATTTTATTTATAACATTTAACTATTGAAATTAACGCAAATATAAGGGTATATAATATAATGCCGATATTTCAGAATAAATTTACTAAATGCACAGTACTATCCTATCACAAAAAACATACTTACATAACTATGCCGATCCAACGTCCCATTAGAACAGCATCAAAACACTTCCAAAAAATCGGGCCTCACTTGAACGTTGTTGGCAGCATAGTACACCATCACCTTTTTTTACCTTAATGGCAAGATGCCAAATCCGGCCAAAATAGAACGGAACAATTGTGTCGCTTCAGGAAAGGCAGTAGACGTTTTTGTAGGCACTCGCTCAGATAAATTTCCTGGTTGACGATTCCAGTCGCAATGTAAACGTTGTTCTTCAAGCCACAGGTACAGATGGCCTGCCACACCAGATATTTCTTCGCGAACTTTGACAGTTTAATGTGCTTGAAAATATCTGCCACCTTTCCCAGTCCGGTTGCCGTATAAAGTTCCAGTCCAGGAAGCTGTTTACAGTCTGCCTTGATTTAAGTTTCATCGTCCTGTACCATGCAAGTAAGTCGACAGTCCAGCTCGTTTTTCAGCTCTATACACGGTTGAAAGCGTCACTCTCAGCTTCTTTTCGACATCTCGGACGGAGAGGTTGAGGTTCCGCTCGAAGCAGCGGGCAACTCTTTTTGTCGTCGCTGTGGCCTACGGCTTTCGATTTCCCCTCGATCCAGCTTTCCTGGCTGTCGACAAACGTTCACCGAACACTTTCAATACATTCAACAATTTCACCAACTTGGCGTGAGAGTGGTTTGGATTTTCGCCATGCCCGTGCAAAATTTTGATGCGTTGCTTCTCTTCCTTCGACGACATTTTGATAACTGAAGTGCTAATCTCAAAATCAGAATAGAGGCAAGATGCAACACGCACACATCTTCAAAATGAGGGGTGTGCAAAATTTTTAATGCACGATGAAAGGAAATGCGTTAAGTTTAAGTCGACCAAATTTTGATCGAAACACCCTTTAATTAGAGGAAGGAAAGGGTTACTCACATTAGAGTCACATTTGAATCCGTCAAATACAGGGTGTTCGAATAATATCCGTACAACAAAACGGTGTTAAAACTATCTTTTATTGTTGGATTAAGAAATCAGCATGTATTGTTTGTTATAGGAATATGTTTGCAAATTACAAGTTTTATTTTTTCATTTCAAAATGGCCGCCTCGTGCTGAGATGCACGCCCTCAAAGGTTTCGGGAAGTTTCCACGATGGTCGCAAGTTCTTCGACAGATATTTGTTCGCAAACCTTTAAAAGAGACGATTTTAGATGTTCTAGTGATTTATGTGGTGTACTGCAGGCTCTTGACTCCAAGATGGACCATACCGAATAGTACATAGGATTCAAATCCGGTGAGTTAGAAGGCCATTCATCTTTCGTTAAAAAGCTTGGGAAAATGCATTCGCAAAAACTTACATACATTTTTGCTTCATGAGCCGGCACCCAGTCTTGAAAAATCCATTATTTTTTTCCGAAATGCTGCGATGCCCAAGAAGCTACTGTGTCAGCTTCTGATTCACTTTCACCCCCTTGTCGATGAAGATCAAAGCGGTTTTGCCGGAATGAATTATTCCAGCCCAAACCATGACAGAAGCGGGATGATGATTCCCAACCATCAGGAAGCAACTGCCGATCGTTTTGGGTGGTTGTGATGCTACTCGATTGTGAAAACTTTTCCTTCGGTGAACAGCACTGACCGATAGCGGCCCTCGGATAAGCGGTTCAGGAGAACCTTAGCTTTTCTCAACCGGTGATTCTTGCACAGTTTATTTGACTGAAGCTTCAAATCGTCGTGAACTCTGGCTCCAACGGAAGATTTTGAACTTTTCAGCGGTTTCGCCAACTTTCGGATGGAAATCGAAGAATTTCGCTTGATTCGTCGCCGGATAATCTCGCGCATTTGTGGAGTCCAAGTGGTGCGCTTTTTTCCTCTCCCTACGCGGTAATCTAGCGTTCCAATGGTATTGTTTTATCGCGTCACTCACTGTAGATTTTGCCAGATTCAGGGTCTTTGCAATCACTGAAACAGTTTTTCCTTTTCGAAAAAGTTCAATTCCACCTGCGCGCAGCTCATTCGGCTTCATTTTGAATGAATTAGAAATCACAACTGTACCAAACGTACTGCGTATAAAGACAATGGGTCAAGATGTTCAACCATGCTTAGTTAAATCTGCTTGGTTGTGTTGAGGCATGCCGACAAAGTCTGTACGGATAATTTGCAGACACCCTGTAGGAGTAACAGTTACTCGGATCGCAGCAAGCTGTGCTTGGAAACTGACGTGTTTTGTTTTTGCTGCGTCCTTTTCGCGAAAAATAAAATCAAAAATATATTCTTAATTCAACCGAAACGAGCAGTGAAATCATAAAATCTCCACGTGTTTTATTAAAGATGTATTATATTCGATTACAATCGATTCCCTCCCGAAATTTGTGACGGTCGGTAGTTTTTCCCCGTTTTTTTTTTTTTTTGTTTGTTTTTTTGTGCTTCGCCCCAGCACCAGGAGGAAGAGTTAATATCAGCTAAGTTGTGTTTGTTAGTGCTGTTAGTATTTTGCATATAATGACAATAAATGATTAAATTTGAGTATTTTTCCGCTTTGTCGCGAGTGAATTGATGATTATAAGCAGTTTAGAAGTCGATATAGAGTCGCCTCATAGCGGGGGATTTTGAGTATTGACAGAGTGTGAAGAGAGAAACAAGAAAACCAGTGCAACCATGCTGGTCAGAAGTAAAGAACGAAGCTGTGATGTTTTTTTTTTTCAAGTGAATGTGATTTTTCAAGTTAATTTTTTTCTTGGAAGTGCTTTTTTCTATCTGTGATTTTCATTTTATTGCGCGATGTAGTAATTGTATTCGGGCTGTGCCATTCGAAAAGGGTGTGAAAAGCAGAGGGCTACTTCTGTAGAGACATAAATGCATCCTTTAGCATCACAGGGAGGCCGTCTAAATGAAGACTGTACATCAGCAACAATTTCCGGTGAGATCTATCTGATTATAACTAAAGTTGAATGATACTGGTAAATACGTGCCATCCCCAAAACAGTAAGATTTGATGATGGAAGTGTATACACAGTACCTATATCCATTTGATGTTTGTACTGTGTCTATGCGGGGCTTGTTGTAAGTGAAAGTGACATCGGAATGGACGCGAGTAACCAGGCATTCTGAAATGGGTCACTGGAACCCAACAGAGCTATCACCTTTCAACACCCGGGCTAAAAATGTTTGTCGAGTCGACAACAGTTCGTTTAACTGCAAAAAAATTTCTTCCATAAACACACACACACACACACACACACACACACACACACACACACACACACACACACACACACACACACACAGTGAGTGATTTTTAAGCTCTGTCACCTAAATTGGCCCGAATTATCTGCACTTTTGAAGATGGTAGCGCAACCCTTGATAATTTAAAAATATGTTTAAATATCTTATAAGTCGATTTATTTTCATGCAATGCCTTGAAATTTTCAGATACATACTTTTGAGTTTGCGGAATGTTTCCGTATCTACCGCTGCTGCAACCTGCTCCATTTTCACCGCAGAGATTGTAATTGCCCGTGGATGACCGGTGTGTTGTCGATTCAAGCGAGAATTCAAGTGAGTTTAAAATAAAAAGTGAGTAAAGTGCTAATTTATAATAACAGAGTAAGAACTTACTCACTTTACTTATAATAAAATGCTGCTCACCTTTGATATTTGACTGACTCACTTTAGAGTAAGATAAAATAAGCGTGTACACGCCCGTTTCATCTTACTCAATTTTTTATTTCAATTGTATACTATCTCTTTTTCTCTCGCGGAGTTAAAAAGTGGATCTATTCAATTTATGAGTAGATCCACTTTTTACGAAAATTGAGTAACATTTCCTTGAGGGAAAAAGAGATAGTATACAATTGTACTCAAAAATTGAATAAAAGTAAACGGGAGTGTAGGAGATTTGACATTTTAGGTCAGAGGCGTATTTTGATATAATGCACAGAAAAAAACGAATTTTAGGAGACGTATAATTTCTCCTCGTGCAATTGCAAGTCAAAACAAGCGAAACCATCGAAGTTCTTTACAATCTTTCATTCACTTACAATCAGGTTTCCAATCAGACCAAGGCCGGTGTGGCCTCTGCTGTACACAGAAGTTGTCTCCATTGTAATCGGCCCATGGCTATACTTCGCTAGCCTCGCTGTCTGCGAAGGGTCCGCAGGTACCCGTCGGTCCGTTTTCGAGAACCATTCTCACAGGGCTGTCGTCCGACATTCTTACGACATGCCCAGCCCATCGTAGTCGACCGATTTTTGCGATGTGTACGATGGGAGGTTCTCCCAGCAACTGATGCAATTCGTGGTTCATTCGCCTTCTCCACGTGCCGTCTCCCATCTGCACTCCACCGTAGATTGTACGCAGCACCTTCCGTTCAAAGACAACAAGGGCGCGTTGGTCCTCCACTAGCAATGTCCATGTTTCGTGGCCGTAGAGAACTACCGGTCTAAATAATGTCTTGTAGATGGTCAACTTTGCAGTTCGATGGACTTTGTTCGATCTTAGCGTCCTTCGGAGTCCAAAATAGGCACGATTGCCAGCCATAATGCGCCTTTAAATTTCTCTGCTGGTGTCGTTATCGGCGGTCACCAATGAGCCCAGATACACGAATTCGTCTACTACCTCGATTTCATCACCGTCGATCTGAACCCGTGGTAGGAGGCTGACATTGTCTTCTCGTGAGCCTCTTCCCTTCATGTATTTTGTTTCCAACGCATTGATCACAAGCCCAATCCTACCAGCTTTAGCCTTAAGTCTGATGTACGTTTCCGCCATCGTCTCAAAGTTACGTGCTACGGTATCCATGTCGTCAGTTAAGCCAAATAGTTGGACAGACTTCCTGAAGATCGTGCCACTCGTGTCTATCCGTGCTCTTCGCATTACACCCTCCAATGCAATGTTAAACAACAAACACGGCAATCCATCACCTTGCCGTAACCCTCTCCGAGACTTGAAGGGACTCGAGAAAGTCTCTGATAATCGGACGGCACACATCACTCGATCCATCGTTGCTTTGATGAACCACGTCAGTTTTTCCGGAAATCCATATTCGTAATCTTTCATCCAGCAGACCTGATTAAGGCAATATCGGGCTTAAATTTACATGAAATATCCCATGAATTTATGCTAAATCTTGAATTTCATATATGTCCATAATTTCTGCGTTATAATTATATAATTTCTTTAAATCTGTGATGACCTTGTAGTGACATCTCCAAATATATGTAAATTTCCTTAATTCAGACCATTTTCGCATGAACAGGGTTCTTCTCTAAACGACTACCAGAATAAAGAACGAACGAGTACAAGCGTAGTCCGCCTCGAATCAGCTGGTAGCAAAAAGCATTATAATTTTAATTAACAAAGTTTTTCGGTACATAGCGAAAAGTAAACGCCTTGGAGATTTTTACCTCGCCGCCATCCTCCGACCAACCATAAGACCGCCCGACCCGGCTAGCAGTAGCATTTCTTTAAAATCCCTCTCCAGTCAGGATGTAGGGAACCACCGCTGCCGGGGGGGGGGGGGTGAATGCGAATTAAGATGGCCGTCCGCCGGTTTCCCATGCTACCTTCAAACAGGCGGGGCGAAATTATCTCGTTACTTGGAAATCGTTTAAAACTTGGACACTGGATCAAATGGAAAAGTTTTCCCCGAATCGACTTTTGCCAACTGCACCACCCTCGAGGATGATTACATTCAGAGATCGGTGTAATAAATCAAACAGATAAATCATCTGGATAAAGTTAAACTTCTTCAGCTCTGTACTGCAGGTCAAATTGCAATGAGTTTGATACTGTCAGTCAACTACCCCTAGAGTGCACCAAGATCCACTCAACGCCGACGTTCGTGACGTTCGTTTTCGCATTCTGCGTGATTCTCGCATTCTGTTTAGTTTGCTAATATTTTCGTTCCCATTTTCTACGATCAACAAACACCTCCACCAACCTGACGGGGGCGGGCGCTTGTTGGCGAAAAAAAAAACTCAACGGCGGCGCAAAGCCTAAACAACAGGAGCGCAAACATTTGCTCGTCCAATCACATAGTAAATATAAACAGTCGACTTAATTTTGAAGCGATTGCAATTATCCATAATCGTTATTTACCAAAGTAATCACTTTCATTAGGTTCCGTTCGCCCTCGGGAAAGGGACCAGGGAGGGAAGCCAAGAGGGCGCGCAAGGCTCTGAGAAAAAAGGCGGGAAAAATGTGCAAGTTTGAAAACCTCCTCCATGCACAAAGGAAGAAGAAAAAACAAACCGAGCAATTTCGGAGAGCTCCCGCAGGCCGCGGTCAGGTCAGTCGGGAGAGCAATGAAAAAATTCAACCGACAAACGTGGCAACAGTCCCGGGAAAAGTCACGCAAATATAAAACGTGGCGAACAAATAGAAAAGCGAACTCGCTGGGATGGCGTGGTTTATTTTTGCACAAATCATCTTCTGCTGGATCCGCGCCGCAGTCAATCGCGGTTCGACCGAGTGTGACACGGGAGCAGGACAGATTAAGTAATGGGTCTTGGTTCCCTCATCTGCGTGCGACGACAGTGCTTCGCCCAGAAGTAGGCAACCGGTGCGGCGACTACAGCATCCATCATCTGCTCTGTCTTGTGACGCGAGTGAATTCGACCGTCCATCGGTCAAGTCGGGGGGGGGGGGGGGCTGGGAGCAGCGCGTGCCGGTTGATGGCATGGCAGGACTCTTACTTCCGCACTTTTCCGGGTATTGTGTGACTGTGAACTGCTCGGGGTGCTCTGGAAAACTGGACCCATCCTAGAAATAGAGAGAGAGAGAAAGAAAGAGAGTGTGAGAGAGGGCACGAGGGTTTATGGACATTTTTCATTCAAACACTCTAAAGATGAGTAAATATTGATGTTTGGCAAAGAACTACGCGACCATCATCGCTCTGGAAATGTATACTGTGATACATCCTCCCCCACGATGGATGCTCACAAGTGGGGCTTCTCGTTCGCTGACTGACGGAGAATTGAGCCTGCTGGGTGAACCCCTAAGACATGACCCAATCGGCGATGCCAGCGACGGCGACGGAATCCTTGCCATGATGGGCGACCGATTTTGACCTGTTGGTGTTTTCGGAATGGTACACTACCGAGAATGTATGCGTTCACTTTCGGTCCGGGATGGCTCGGTTTGTCCGCTGTTTGTTGATGGTAATGATTTTCGATTGGCATGGATGTTTGGAAATTTAATTGTTCTAACAACGTCGGCTAGGTTTTGTTGTAACTTGGAAACTTGAAAATGTGTAACTTAAGATTCAAAGGTGAACAAACTCCGAAGGTAGTTGATCAAAGGAATCTCCTTTCAAATTGCATGCAGATATCGCCACTTCAGCTGATGCTCATTAGCGACTGCCTAAGTGCACCCTGCGTATGTCATTGTCACTTCATTAAATTATGGAAAATGAAGTGCAACTACTTTCCGCCATTGCATTTTGCATTATTGAGGACAATGTTGATGACGCTGATGACGACGACGGCCCGGCAGCTACCAGGTAAAACGGCTTTGATCTTTTACCGCTCAAAGCAGGTAATGGGCACTTTATCTTTCGCGAACCGTCAGCAACTGCACTGTCGATAGAGCCTCATCCGGTGGGTGCATTGCAACGTAGATTGAAGTGCATTCCGAGGACGGGCTCGTTCATACACCAGCGCTATCAATGCTTAATTTTATTCATCATTTCAAAACCACCACTTCCTAAAGGTTATAATTTTAATTAAAAAGCTTTCCTTAAAAACGTGTCACGATCAACAATGTCGGAAATGAGTTCCGAAAATTTAATCGAAAGTGTTGTTCTTGCGCATTTCTCTAATGGCCACTGCCGACGTCGACGACGACGACGACGCCATGATGGTGGTTTGCGGCGCGATTTCCGGGCGGCACTGTCGATATGATGATGATGATCAGGTTCCGCTCGACGGACGGCCGCGGAGGACGAGCGAGAGAGCACGAGCATAAAGGGTTGAAGAAAGGATAAATTTTTAATTGAATTCGTGACTCCGTTCTAGAAAATACAAAATTGTACTCACTCTGTTTCGTTTCTCGTCACACAGTGCGACGGATGCCGGTGGAGCGTAAAATTTAATTACTTTTCGGGTAGTACTTTTGTTTTTATTTCATTAAAAAGAGATTTTTCGCAGCGACGAACGATGGGCCGCTGAAATTCATCGACGTGCTGCCGACCAGGAGGAAGGAGGGAAGGGTTGAGCTGTTGGATCTGAGTTTGGAAGTTGCTAATTTCATTAGAGCGTGAACGAGCGATCAAACTTTGTGCTACTGGAGCTTTTCCCGATGAGTGCTCTTGAAGATTGAGATTTTAAAAACCGGATGCTTTTATGAACTTCATTATTTTGATGAGTACGATCTTACACTGAAACGAAAAAAATATTCAAGTCGCTGTGTTAATATTAGTGCAGCAATGATAGTTATGCTCCTAACAATGGTGAACTATTTCATTTCATCCTTATCGCGTTACAGATTGTTCAGGGTCTGTTAGGGAATTCAAAGTAAAAAATTAATGATATTTTTGTAAGTTCACAGTCGTGAAGCAATAATCTCGAAAATCTATCGAGAAGTGTTTATGTTTCAGTTATTTTAAGACTTTCATTTGACCCCTACCTTTGCCATCTGATCAAAATAGTGTGGGTGTGGTACCAATAGATCGTTCGATCAGCTGTTTGTTAGAAAATTCTATTGCACACTCTTTAGAAAGCTTTAAATGATGATACAGCCTCGAGTTGAAGGTTCTACTCCAGCGTCCCAAACAGTAGTTGGTAACGCCTTACTTCTGGCTGCTTTCAATTTCACCCGATAACCACAAGCTCGCTCGACATGTTCGTTTCGGAGGATTTTCCGGATTTTTCAAAACGATTAGGCATCGTACTTATTCACACTTTCAGTTTCTCAAAACTTATTTCTTCCTAGATGTAAAACTTTTATCCAACGCGAATCGTTAACACAACAGAATAACTATTCATAACCGTACTAATTGGAATGTTCAGGGAACGGTACTTCAGAATATCATCTTCGAGAATCAAAACGTTGTCTGTGTTAGGGAATTTCTTGATACTTGCCGGAACGCAACTTTCTTTAAAATTTTCCAACACCGATTGATGCATATGTACGCGAAAATATATGTCTTTTATTTAAAATTTTAAATACTTGAATAAATAAAATAGCAATCGTAAACTCAGCTCAAAATTAAATCAATCAAGAAACGATCGAATTACTATAGACCGGTGTTTCAATTCCTTGTGACGGCAGCCATTTATAAATTAAGCACAATGCTCAAGGTATGCGACGAGAAGAATGCTACAATTGATTTAGCCACCGCTCTCTGCCAATTGGTAAGATAAATTCAAATTAAACAAACTCTCTCAACATTGGATTGGTCGTCCTGAAAAGGACGGATTTGAAATAATCCGCATAAGAATTGAATCCTTCTTGATGTTTTCACGAAGCAGGTTATTTCTGCCGTGCACATTGTGCTTTATTTACTTATTTATTTATTAATTCGTCAACAGAAAAAAAATTTCATCCCAATGACAATAAGATAAAACTGAATTACATACAATAACACATCCATCTTCGGAAACAACGCTTATTAACATCACGGGATCCTTTAGATAAAGATGGCTACCAAGAATATCACACACACACACTCAGGCACCTTATTTAGCTCCTCGTGGTGGCGCCCACCGGCTGGCAACAAATCATCACCGGCTTGGACAACCGGCTGCCTAGCACACCACTGCAAATTAGTGGCTGCCTGGCAACGGCTGCCTAGTCAAGGGCTTGCTAGCAACAGCATGCAGAGCAATCAGCTACCTGACCAATGGTTGGTCGCCAGTGCACCTTCTATGGTGCTTGCCACCGCCAGCTGCCAAATCCAAAATTGGTGCCTCTCCGCTCTGCACTGCCGAATGAAGCTAGTGCACCAAGGTACATGCCATCGCCAGCTGCAAATCCATACTGGTTCTTTGCTTCACACAGCACCAGTACTGCAACATGAATGAGAAAATTTGCTTTTAAACTACTTTTTTTTTTAACTAAATTGTTTTTTATTTTCATTCTTTACATCTTTTACATTTTTTAAGTGTTTTAGCCCAATGGGCTCTTTAGCTTTGATTTATGTGTTTAATGTGTTTAGCGTGTTTTATGTTTCAAATTAATTTTCAGATCAGCCCTTGGGGCATTGTTTGTTAAAATTTGATAACCTACTTAATCTACAACTACAACTACAATTTGAACATCCTCGGGGTGGGGAACCAGATTTTGGACGATCTGGTGATCCGATGTCAGGCAGCGTGCCCTGTACCGATTGATAGACTCACCAAAGCGATCATCGAGCTCAGATGTTCTTGTCCTCCGAGGGGTGTTCAGGATCATCCTGAGGAACTTATTTTGAACACGCTGAAGCTTCAGGTGATGTGTTTTTGCGCAACTCTCCCAGATTGGCATGCCGTACTCGATGACTGGAAGTATGATTTGCTTGTAGATAGCAAGCTTGTTTTTCAGGGATAATGTAGACCTTCTGTTGATCAATGGGTACAGTAGCTTCAACAGAACGTTACACTTTGTGACAGTTTTGTCAACCTGCTCCCTGAAAATAAGCTTGCTGTCTATGGTAACGCCAAGATAGACAGCTGATTTGGCCCATTCCACCGTTGTGTTGTTTAGGCTAATTTTACAATCCTCAGGCGGAACAAGTCAGGGAGAGTTGGAGTGTGGGAAGAGGATGACCTGGGTCTTCGCCGCGTTGATACAGATCTTCCATTCGTATTCTGAGAGAACATTCAAGCTTCGCTGCAGTTTCGCTGTAATCGCTCTTGTTACCCTACCATTGTGGACGACTGCGGTATCATCGGCGAACAGCGACAGAGATCCATTTTCAGGGAGCGGGGGTATGTCCGAGGTGAATAGGTTGAACAGAAGTGGACCTAGTATACTTCCCTGCGGAACACCGGTCAGACAGATAATTTTTAATTGTCTTCACCAGGAAGATAGGAAGATTGTATCTTTTTAGCTTATACACCAGGCCATCGTGCCATACGTTATCGAAGGCCTTCTCGATATCGAGAAGTGCCATGGCAAATGATTTTGCAACAGACTTGTTCCGCCTGAGGATGTTGGATACTCGGTTAAGTTGCTGCACTGTTAAGAGAGAACTTCCACTGCCGGGGAATCCTCCGTCGGAGTAGGGTACACCCACCGGCGGGGGCTACTTGAGTCAATCGCGTCAAGATGTGGGAGGAAAATGGCTCAGGGAATGAGAGCTAAATGGCTCGACTAAAATAGGTTGAAGATTAACGGCTCAAGGAGGGAGCAACGGGAGAGTAGAGCAGAGGTCCAACAACGTCGATGCATTATCAAGAAGCGAGTGTCCCACGATGGTGGCCAAAACAGAGTTTCACCTTCGTCGAACCGGAGAAAGGGCAGCGGGTGCTTCTGGAGGCATTCTTCTTTATATATTTGTCCGTTGATAGTGCCGGTCGTTATGTACGGCTTGCAGAATTTGGCACACACACAGATCGCCTCCACACCAAGTACTTCTTGACAAATTTGCCGACATTCTTCTTCCGGAACTTCTCCGGAACATTCAGGCGGGAATTGCCGACGAAAAACTCCAGGCCGGGGATCTGCTTGGCGTCCGCTTTAATGTTCGTATCGTCATCCATTACGATGCATTTCGGCAGAACCAACAACTCGCGGTACAGCTTCCTGGCGCGGGATTTGGCCACCGTATTCTGTTTATCGGTTCGGTTGGGCGCCTTCCTTACCTTGAAGACATGAAGTACGGCCCGCTTCGTTGTCTGCTGGACGAGCCAGACGGAAGAATTGACATTCTTGGCCGCGTTCCGAATCGAATGGTTCGGATTGGGCTTGAAGATGAAGGATTAACGTTTCTTGCGTTCACGGAGTCGATCGTCTTCGCTTTCTTCCGCTGCCAGGTCGCCCCTGGGTCGTCTGGGTCTCCTTGAACGATTTTACCACACGAGACACGGTCGAATTTTCGATTCTCAACAGTTTCGCGATCCTGGTTTTTCTTCACGAAGACACTCCTCGATCGCTCACCTGGCCACGTTCATGCAACCGTTGGAGATAGAGAGGATTTGATATCTACCTTAAGAAGACACGGGGAACCCACGTAGCCTTCAGTAGATACCAAAGGAAAAGGGAAATTAAAAGTCGGAGAGAATAGATAAACAGAATACCCTGTTTGGTGTACAGAACAAAAAAATATTTAAAAATGGTCGCTGGGAACATCTAGTCTAAGCAAATTATGTGATGCTCCATTTCTCTTCGAACGGTTGAGACTTAAGCATTAACTTTAGTCGTAGCCACTTATGGCTTATGGCTATAGCGCCATTACTCGCTCTCTGAAAAGAGAAGAAATTCTGAAAATGCCCATCGTCATCTAGCGGCAGGGACTTAATTAATTAATTAGTAAATTTCCTAGCTTTGTACGGCTAAAGTTCCATTACATACTCTCTGGAAATATGACATCTTCAAATGGAAATGACCCACCAAATTCGTCCTACGAACAACACCCGGAAGGCATATCCACACACTATTCCTCCATCGGGTAAAATTCTTCTGCTTTGCATCCTGCTATGCGCATCGATCGCCAACTTTAGCTCGCCTAAAATCTGCCGACGATCCGGATAATTTTTCCGCACTTTTCATTCACCCGAAGGTGGAACGATTTGACCATGCAACACTACGAGAACTCGGCCACCGA
The DNA here is from genome assembly GCA_024533555.2 of Aedes koreicus. Lineage (NCBI taxonomy): Eukaryota > Metazoa > Arthropoda > Insecta > Diptera > Culicidae > Aedes > Aedes koreicus. The sequence goes on from JAHHFK020002826.1 coordinate 20,162, forward strand.
AATATTTTCACAGAAAAACGTCCATTAAACAACTCAAAACACGAAAAATCGGAAGGAAATTTAAAATTTTGACGGGAGAAAAAATATTTGGTGCCATCATAAAACAAGGCACACTTTGATCTTGTTTGATGATGGCACCAAATATTTTACCGATGCAATAAAAAGTTATACACAAAAAAAAGTGTTGCATTTTTTTCGGGTACAATCTTTAGTTTAGAAGTAACTTGAATGTTCATCTGTATCAAATCCATAATTTTTCATGCATCACTTTAAAAGATACAGAGACCGCTTGATGTCCTTTTGTTGAAACATTAACGCTTCTAACGAAATGTAACTATTAAAGCGTTTAGTATGAGCATGAGCATCAGCATGATTGACCGCCTGTGGTTGCTACTCCGTTATTGCCAGATCAGCTGTTATTGCACAGAGAACCAACAGATGATGCTAGAGACTAACATACATCCTCAATGTGTAAAAACTGGTCATCCCAAACTAGGGCAATACCGGCATCGGCCCCGGCTGAATGCAGGTCAAATAAGGAAAAGGTAAGAATGTGTTGACGTGATACTCGTTTCATTGGAAGCCGAGAACACTTGCCTTTGCACTTCTGCGAGAAACCACTGGGATGTTGGATAACAGTGTTGGGCGGCTTTGTCCTCACTCAATCACTCGCGCCACCGGACCATAAGTAACTGAAACAATCGACAACATGCTATACCTCATAACAAAATAGTGCGCAATCAGGTAATCTATGTTAGTCTATTCAAAGTTACGATTGATGGATCTGGTGAAATTTAAGTCCCATGAAACATTCCGTGCCTTTTGACAACAATGTTTCTATTGATTTTCAAGCTCATCGGTTTTGCATCAACCGGGGGAGACTTGGTCCTGTAACCAATGATCTCATTATCACGAATTCGCTCAACCAATTGCGATGTTTTGTAATATAGTGGGTAGAATATTATAATTTGAGATAACTCAATGCAGATGTCTTCCAAATTTGGCAGATCAACAAGCAATCGGTACCTCATGACAATATGCTCTAAAGACAGACCAGAAGATTCAATGAGCTACCTCCCCCGAAATGTAACTGTTTAAGCACACAGAAAAAAATATGAATTTTAACCAACGCGTAACATTTACCCTCGTTTAATTTCAAGCCAAAGCAAGCGTAAACAACGTAATTATTTGCAATTTTTCATACAGCATACAACATTATTTGCAATCTTCCATACAACAGACCCAATTCCAGCGATATCTGGCTTAGATTTACATGAAAGATTCCATAAATTTATGCCAAATCTAGCATTCCCTTTATGTGCATTAGATAACGCAGAAAATTCAATGTTTCTTTTTATCTATGCATTTACACTATTTACTTTTCCTCACAGAAGGCAACCATCTCTGTGATAGTAAAACAGATTTTTCCAGTGTGGGGAAAATCATTAATTCCTTAAATTTTCAAAACCATGAACTCCTCCGTGGAATGAGTTAGACCAGCAAGTGCGCAAAAATGATCCGGTTTCCCTGGTTCAAAAATAATAGTAATGCATGGCGTTGTTTGAAAAAAATTCATTTCCAGAAAAAAATGTTACTATGCCCATATATTTCGACATCGGTCGCCGCCTACATGTGAATACCAGCAAAAGGGTTGCCATCGGTTGATTGATGGTAGTCTTTGACTTTCCAAATTCGTCGCTAAACTCAACAAAGGGATAAAAATGTCGATGTTGTAGCAATAAATGTTCATTGCTTGAACGTTTGCGTTGAATTCCTTTAAACATTTCTCGTTAAACACGCACAAATAGCATAACCTATAATCCAATCATGTAATCGGCGGGGCTAAACGCATAATTCCTTAATTTATGACGCGCGGAATCGAATCTTAAATTAATTTTAATACCATTCCTACTAACACCCTACTACCAGTTGTTGTAGCAAAACAAGCCATCCCCTATTTTTCACCAGGATCCGGTAGGTAGAAATTCATTGTCCAACCAAAACAATCATTTCCACGTACACAAAGTAACAAAGTAACAACTCTATAAAAGGTTGAAACTGATCACACGGCACGCACACGGCAAAAAGGTAAAATAAAACGTACCGAACACATCAATCGAGTAGGCCTTGAACATCACTCCCCGCGCGTCGGTATCCGTTTCATGGCTTACTGCTCCGTACGGATCGCCCCTTTTCCTACGCCAATATTGTTAAACCGACGTTATAAAGTGAAAAATTTAGATATAGAAACTGCCAAAGGATCAAATGATGGCAGATGTTTGATCATTAATGTTTGTTTGCTCTTTCACAGACGCTTACGGGAATGGTATCGTTGGCATCAGGGGCGCGGGGTGAAATGATTCCCGTTTTGTTGTTTGTCAGTCTAGTTTCGTCATGGCGATTGAAAAACAGTCGTTTAATCGGAATCGAAACATATTTATATATAAATCCAACAAGAGCGCCTCGCGGAAAATCGAACCGCATCCAACACTAAAAATTGTATCCAATCAATCTAAATCCACTTGTCCGCATCTAGATCACGCAAAACTGTCAGAACAAAAGCATTTGGCAGTTTGGTGATAAACCTCGACGCCGTCGTCGTCGTAGTCGTTGGCTGGCTATCATCAGGCCGCAAAGACCACGCACGTCACCAATCACACGTACTCAATCAAGGATTTCCCAAACATGCATACCTACCTACCTACCTAGCGTGCGATCGGATATAAAATTCACTCGAAACTGCACGAGTTTGATTACGTGAACTCTCTATTATCTATCCCGAGGGCTAACGTCGGCGGCGGTTGGCATCCACCCGGCACGTGACCTTATTTTTAATTTAAACACTTTAACCTCTTCCGTCCATCGACGGCTGTCACAAAGGGATGCGACACCTACACATACAGCAGAACATGCAACAAATTTGCCCTGAGAATGAGAGAATTACCCTATTTCTTTTGGCTAAACGGCAGTATGTTGGATGTTGGTTTGATGTTCCACTAAGGGATCCGGAGTGGACACGTGACTAGCCTGTGGTGAAAGCAAGGAGTTCCCTGAAGCCGAATTCATTACATCCTTGTAATCGATGGAAATCATAACGTTAGTCGTTGTTATGTCGTGTTTAAATTCATAGGTTCAAGTGCAAATAATAAAAGTTGATAATGTTTGAAGCTTATCATGATTGAATTTAACTTATTTTCAAGTGATTAGTTCGTGTGCTGAAAAAGAATAATCAATTGATTAATAATTCCATGGAGTTATGATTCGGGCACATCTACATGAATATTCCTCAGAGATTGATTTAATCTCATCATATCGAGTAAGAAACATGCGAGAGACTCGGTCACAGCCGTAGGACAGCTGTCTGCTAGTCATACTTGAGCCAGGGTAAGATTCGCAAAAAATCTAATTAAAGCTCCGCGTAAAATTGCCACATGAATAATCATGTTGGATATTGGTATAAGATTCTAAGAAAGGTCAAATCAAACTCTGGAGGCATAAAAAAATGTTTGAGCTGATTCAGTCCTCTTCTAGATTGGAATTCCTTCAAAATTATTGCGCTGAGCTTGAAGGGTAAATAATAACAAGTGAATTTAGATTTAATAATGAAAAAATACTTCATTTATTTACTTGGTTAGTCAAAAAGTTTTAGATGCGACATCAATGAGCATGAGCATGAGCATGATTGACCGCCCGAGGTTGCTACTCCGTTGTTGCCAGATCAGCTGTTATTACACAGAGAACCAACAGATGATGCTTGGGACTAACATACATCTTCAATGTGTAAAAACTGGTGATCCCAAACTAAGACAATACCGGCGCCGGCCTCGCCCGAATGCAGGTCAAGTAGGGAATGGGTAGGAATATGTTGACGTGATACTCGCTTTATTGGAAGCCGCGAAATCCACTGCACTTCCACGAGAAATCACTGGGATTTTGGATAACAGGATTGGGTGGCATCCGGGTTCGTTTTGGTTAACGATAAACTGTCAAGTGTAATTAGTACCGATTTCCGATTGAAACCGATTTTTCCTGTTTCCTGTAACCAAGTGCAAATATCTAGAACTAGATTTTAAAGAAAAATACCACAACCGTGCCAAAGTGAATTTTGATTCGGTGTGCAGGCCTAGTTTGTAAATTAATCGGTGCAAGAAGAGTGTATTAGACACAGATATCATGTTACTACCGGAAGGTTTCCGACACGTCGGCGACGGCCGGGTTGATGTGGACGAGTGCCGACGGCAGCAGCTGCGGGTCCAGCAGGACGTGGCCATCTAGGACATCGAGGAAAGCCGGTTTGCAAAGCAACAAATTATTTATTTCTATCATATTTTGAAGACAATATCTAATATCCTGTTTTAATTTATTTTATTTTGTCTATTTTGTTTTGTTTTGTTTTTCGTTATGTTTGTCTATTTTCAGTCACATTTGAGCGTTCTATTGCTTTTGGCGGATGGTGTAGGTATGTACTTTCAGCGTATCGTTAACCAAAACGAACCCTGCTGCTAACCCTTCCCCAACTATCCAACATCCCAGTGATTTCTCGTGGAAGTGCAGTGGATTTCTCGGCTTCCTCCAAAGCGAGTACCATGTCAATACGTTCCTTCCCATTCCCTACTTGACTAGCATTCGGGCACGGTCGGCGCCGGTATTGCTTTATAATGGGTCACCAGTTTTACACATTGAAGATGTATGTTAGTCCCAAACATCATCTGTTGGTTCTTTGTGAAAATACAGCTGATCTGGCAATAACGGAATTGCATCCGTGGGCCGTCAATCATGCTCATGCTCATGCTCATGCTCATGCTAGTGCGTGTATTGAATTCACCACTTTGACTTCGTGCTTCCAGACTTACACGCAACGCGGTTGGTATAACACCAATGCCAGTGCTCGTGTTTTGGCTTCAGACACCGTGTATGATGATTCGGCAAACACCACAGCCGAGTGTTTCCGATTGAGTCCGATTGCGAAATACACGCGTGGTTAATTTATTTTATTTATACCCATGCCGTGCTTGTTAAACTCAATCAACTTATGAGCCCGTCACCCAACAGCCAAGAAAACAAACCTATAAGTCAAATTATCAAATTTTTAGAATCATCCGACGAGCAATGCTCTATCCGTGGTAACCAGTGTCATACTGGGTGCAGCGTTGCCAATATTTTTTTTGAAAAAACTGGAAGAATGCAAAAAAAAAAAACTGGAAAAAACTGGATCCTCAAAAAATCAAGAAATAGCCTACGTAATGGAAAACCATTTGTCGCATATTACAATTTATATGTTGCATGTAAGATATATTGTTACAATATGTGGAATTGTTCTGTAATGGTTTTAATTAAAAATTCTTTACACTAACACAATGGTTACTGTATACCATATTGTCATTGTAAGATTTCTTTAATTCTGGATTATATCCCAACATTTTGACATAAAATAGAACGAAAATAAAGCGAATACAGCCGCCTATTCAGCAAAATGCTATTTGGCCTCTGCCATATGGTTAAAATTGTATAGGATACTGTTGACTTATACTTATCAACTTTAGGGTTATTGTCACTACAATGTGGGAAATACCCAACAAACATCGGTGTTGAATTAGAGCTTGTTCAAACAAATTTGGAGAAGCTATTCAGCTATTCTAGAAGAAACAGCTGAATAGCTTCTCCAAATTTGCTTGAACAAGCTCTAATTCAAACCGATGTTTGTTGGGTAGTTATCGATTATATGGGGAATTGTCAATGAATGGTTTTTAATTATGCGTGGAACCACAAAGGACATTTTATTTATTATATAACGCTTGACCTAAATGACGTTTCGATCTTTGAATCTGCTGTGGTATTTAACATGTACCACATTCAACCTATGGCCATTTTTGTTGAGGAATGACACCAAGTTTTCCAAGCTGCAAAAAAGGAAAATATATCAAGTAATTTGTTTCCGATAGATTTTAGAAACTGTTTAAGGCATTCTTAGTGTTATTTTAAAATCAGACTTAATCATTTATGTATAAACAAATTAAACCTCAACCAAGACTAGAATTGAATTTAAAATAAAATATCTATGTATTTGTTCGCCTGGTCAATACATAAACATTACAAATATAACTTAACTCAAATAACAATAACAAATATTCACTGTTATTTGGCTGTTATGTATTAATTTATTTTAAGTTTTCCTGATTTTTCCTGATTGAAAGTAACCAAAATTTTTGTTGCCAAAATTCCCTTCATCATGTTTGTCTCAAAACGGTTCAAATTTAAGTTTTGTTTGTAAACGAAAAAAAAAACTCTTTTCACCGTCGCAGATGAATGAGGAAGAATTAATAAATTTGGTATAAAATTCCGTAGATTCCGAAAAGCAAATGAAATTTCAAATCTTTTGAATGCTAAAAACTTCCCCCAAAACAACATGGCATCGTTTTCATGCTTCAAATCATCAAAGTCGATGTTTCTAAGTTCCCGGAATTAATTATCAGTATTTTGATACTTCCGGAGCAATTTGCGATTAGGACGTACATGCAAAATATAAACAAAATGTTTTTTCATGCAATGCTAATTACTACAACTAATCTGAGTTTTGACCTTTTTGTCCTGGTTGTGCTCCTTTTATTCATGAATATTGTTTTTGCAAAGGGCGTGAGTTATTTCGTTTCAAAACAATTCACTCTTGATTTACGCCATATTGATTGTTGACAGAGTGAAAGGCGTAATTTAAATCAACACATAAACATGGCGTAAAGTAAAAGGCGATCTGCTAAAACAACAGAACAACGGCGAAAAGTGGAGGGTTTCGACCTATCAAAATGTCAACAATAGGCGAATAGTATAGGGCGATACTTTTATTTCAGTACTTGTGGGGCCACCACATTGAAAATCGATAGTGGTTTTTCATTGGGAAACTAGGAGATGTTTTATAATGCTGGAAAGCCAATTTGGACCGATTTAAACAAACGGTAAGGATGCTATTGGGGCCACTCACATTAGGAAAACAAGGTAATTCATCTCAACGCTTGTGAGCCAACTTGGACCGATCTACACCAACAGTACGGATGCCGCTGGATTCACTCACAAGATGGGACAGTGGTTTATTTGTCCCAAGATAGGGTGGCCCGACGAGCAAGGCGAACGAATAATTTATAATAATACCCCAGCACCGACCGATCTCACCCGGCGAACCACGACTTCTGATGCTCACTCGATCACTCGCGCAACGAACAATAGGCAACCGACACAACAGACAAAACGCTACGCCCGATAACAAAATATTGCGGAACAAAGTATCGATACAACCGATCCAACCGTTGATCGACGCAAACTATTAAACTATTAAAAATAAATTTCATTAATATAGATACAATGGGTAACAATTACCTGTCTTGCTCCACGTCCTTGAGAGCACTTACTACCTCACGAGTAGCTTGTACCCAACTCCGCATGTGTCTATCCAGTTTCATGTTCGTGTATCTTTATGCCTAACTGAAGTATAATTACTTTAAAAGTTTTGAGAAATAGAGAGATATTAGATATTGTCTTCAAAATTTGGTAGAAATAAATTATTTATTGCCTCTTCCAGGGCGGCAATGGTCTACCGACATTGAGCCATCCGCGACACGAAGGTCGACGTCGTCGGCGAGTAGTAATCCTCTCGGGTTTGCTCGAGGAACTCGCTCACACCGATTAATCTTGGCATTTTGATTATTGTTCGAGCTGGCTGCGGAGTAGTAATTTATTAACCAACGATCGCCGTTCAACATCGACGACAGGTGGATTCTCTTGCATTTAAAAGCGACATCAATGATGGAGTAGAAAAACCAAAATTTCTACGCCATTTTAGTATTTCATCTTTCATAAGAACATTCTTCAAATTTCATTTCGATCTGTCAATACATTCTTTACAAGCCATTTGAAGTTGACGTTTCAGTGTATTTTTTAACAATGGAAAAATCCGAATATCGTGCAGTGATTAAACTCTTTGTTTTGGAAGGTTTATCGGTTACTGAGATCCATGCAAAGATAGTGAAAGTATTCAAGGAGTCATCTCCTTCATTTCCAAACTTTCATCGATGGGTTTTGGAGTTTGAGCGTGGCCGTACAAGCGTTGAAGACGATCCACGCTTAGGTTGTCCAAAAAGTGCATCAACACCAGAAATCATAGCGAAAATACAGGATATGGTTTTGGAAGATCATCGATCGACTGTGGATGTGATAGCTGACACCATAGGCATCTCACATGGAACAACATGGCATATTTTGGCTGAAGTTTTGGGTTTCAAAAAACTGTGTGCACAATGGGTGCCGCATTTGCTAACAATGCATCAAAAACACGTTCGAATGCACCTTTCTGAGCAACATTTGGAGCAATTTCGAAAGGATAAAAAGGATTTTCTGCGTCGATACATCACTATGGATGAGACTTGGGTCTACCTCCATGATCCTGAATCAAAACAAGAGGCTAAGGAGTGGTGTGAACCAGGAACTTCGGCTCCGAAGCAATTTCGAGTCCAGAAATCGTCCAAGATGGTATTAGCGTCAGTTTTTTGGGATGTAAAAGGAATTTGATTGATAGATTATCTTCAAACTGGAAAGAAAATTACCTCTGATTATTATTGTGACCTTTTGGACCAGTTGGATAAAAAATTGTGAAAAAACACCCGGTTTGCAGAAGAAAAAAATCATTTTTCATCAAAACAATGCATCTGCTTACACAGCTCAAAAAATCATCGCGAAAATCTGTGAATTGGGGTACGAATTGTTGCAGCATCCACCCTATTCGCCAGATTTAGCTTCCTCTGACTTCAGGCTGTTCTAACACCTCAAAAAATTCCTTCATCAAACGAAGAAGTTAAAGCCGTCGTAGAGGAGTATTTTGCTGGAATGTCACTTCCGTGATGGGACAACAATGTTGGAAGATCGTTGGCCAAGTGTATTAATCTACACTGAGAAAAAAAAGCGATTTCCCCAAAAAAATATGTATTTTCATTTCCGCTTTCAAAACTTTTTGAATATCCTAGACTAGGAAAAGGAAGAAATATTTGGGAGGTTGGAATCAAAGAAAATAATGTATGACTATCTTCATGCTTTGGGTAAGAAATGAAAAGCATAGCTAAATGGGAGGTGCTTTTTTTTTTTTGTGTTTTGTAATGTATGTGCTCTGTTCAAACTTAGAAACGATAATTAGAAAAAATCGCCAATCGCATGTAAAAACTTCTTTCACTAAAAACTAAAGCTTTTTCGAAATGACAGCAAACAAACAAGCTTTGCGCTGCTGGGTTCGACCAATAGGCCAATGGAGTTCGGCCATTGTTGCCATCCCAATACTTCTCCGCAACGATTGTCAGCAGCAATAACAAGTATCGAAGAAAACTTAATCAACTTGATCCTGGCTTGGTAAGTAGGTCCACTGCCATCTCTTCTGTCGGGCAATAGACCAACTGACGAATCTTCCCGTTGCTCAACTCCCAGAAATAACTCTCCCTTACCTCAATATACCTCGAGCAACGCCTACTTCTTTCCGATTCGACGAAATTTTTGCAACTCTGTTGGTCAATCTTTATTTCCGCAGGCTCTGTCAGGGTTCCACCGAATTCTTCCAACAGCCTCCTTACCGCCTCTTGACATCCTTCACTTAACGCAACATACTTAGACTGCATGGACGATAGAGTCACACCGAGACACTGCCGCAACAGCCATACAGAAAAACTGCGCCTGTCGGTTACTTCGGTCGACTCCTCATCATCGTGATCTGATTTTGAATCTGTTCCGGTGTCCGTACCTCTTGGCACCGAGAATGGACTCTGTTTGCCATTCAACCCCAGTGATCCAGTAGTTCTTCGTGTCCAGGAAACTGTATGCTTTCCGCCCTTCCGCGATGCCTTTTTGTTCAGCTTCCTTTACTTCTCCTTTGGCACATGAATGTAAACTTCTCACCACCTCCACCAAATATCGATTCTTATGTTTCGCCTTTCCATTCTGCTGCGGTGAATAAGGAGCCGTTTGCTGTAGAATGATGCCGTTTTCCGCAAGCTCTTTATATATGCTCCAGAATACTCTCCGCCTCCGTCCGTTCGAATTATTTTCGGAAAACGCCTACACCGGGTTTTCACCCCACAAATGGATTTCTTCAATTTCAGCCCTAAGCCCAATCCTTTACGCACAATCTGCGATACGGCTCAAGGATCATGATGCCTGAACCGTCGATGCCACGCATGCTGTGAATATTGCTTCAAGCGGTCCAAACCACCACTTCTTCTTCTACCAGCACACTTTCCTGACCTTTCAGCACTTTGCATCAAGCTCGGTAGAATAAAACGTTCTAACCCAAATCACAAATTTAATTCACCGAGAATGAGTTTTGAGACAACGAAGAAACATGGTATACGTCGTTCAAGATGACATCCAGTTGAACATCTTTTCCGGTAACTGATACAATCTTCCGGTACCGCTCAACTTGATCGTTCAGAATACCCTGTAGGGTTTTTTGTTCTTTCATCTCCAAATGCTTGGGAACATTTAAAATAAAATAGTGCAAAACCCGGTCGTTGGTCTTTCTCAAAAATATATTTAAGAATGCTAGAAGTTGTCGTCATGTTGGGATTAATGAATAATATAAGCACATAAACTCTGTGTGTTGTAACGTTTCACGTTTTTTTTTTGTAAATATGTTTCTTATTCAGTTTAGTTAATTGAATTTAAATTGATTGTAAATATAGACTTAGTATAATTATTGAAATATTTCAACGGTAGATAAAATCGGACCGTTCCTGTGTCGACGTTACAACTTTGCCATGAAAGAAACATGCTCACATACCTGCGCAGGTTTTTCTCGACGAACTGGAGACTCGAAGATGGCGGCGACGGACGGCCTTCCAGACGATGTTAACGATGTCTGTGGCGATGGCGACGAAACGACAGCGTCGCTTAAGTGCTGCAAGATGGCGAGCAGCGAAGGAAGGTGACTTGTGCGCGATGAGGCCAAACTAGAGTTTCGGAGGAAGTGGCGGCTGGACGGAAGACGCTGTCGTTTCGTCGCCATCGCCACAGACATCGTTAACATCGTCTGGAAGGCCGTCCGTCGCCGCCATCTTCGAGTCTCCAGTTCGTCGAGAAAAACCTGCGCAGGTATGTGAGCATGTTTCTTTCATGGCAAAGTTGTAACGTCGACACAGGAACGGTCCGATTTTATCTACTGTTGAAATATTTCAATAATTATACTAGGTCTATATTTACAATCAATTTAAATTCAATTAACTAAACTAAAAAAATAAAAAACTAGAAAAATATTTACAAAAAAAAACGTGAAACGTTACTGTGTTACGCTGCGTAACCGTGATTTACTGAAAAAGTTGAATTTGAAAACATTTATGCCCCAAATTTAACTGATTTCATGACTTTACCTTAAACTTTCGAGCAATATTTTTACGGGCAATGAAATTCAATCAGTTATGCATTATGCAACATGTATCAATCGTTTTGTAATCTGTTAGGGAAGATAGCGAATCTTGTAACTGGTCGTAGCGCGTTGAGCTGACTACGTTAAAAATAGCTCTGATATTGTCAACACCAAAAACAACGATCATGTAAATTTAACGTATTCAAATCCCAGTATTCTGTCTACAATGGCTATATTTTAACCTTGACTTTTTAGACTTGAGGTTACCAACTATATTCTAGATGCAATTGTAAGTTTGGCATTCGGAACGTAACTTTGAGAGTGTCAATATTTATTATTTTGAGTATCAAGTAAGCGTTTACAATACATCAAATAAAGGGTGTTCCGATCAAAATTTGGTCAAACAGTAATATGTGTGAGTCGATCAAAGTTTTCATTAATAAGTCAAATTCTTTTTCTTTTTCAAGTTCAGTTAATACAGAATACAGGAGAAATATTCAGCTAAGCTTCCTTTTTACCGAATGCGAATTGCCGGATCACTCGTTCAACACATGCCATAACATTTTGTACAGTCTCCTTGTCCACTTTATTCGCCGCAGAACGCCAGTTTGCCTTGAACTGTTTTTTGCTCACAACCGCTTTTTGAGTCTTCTTAAGGTTCCGCTTGACGATGGCCCAATATTATTCGATTGGGTGGAGCTCTGGCGTGTTGGGAGGGGTCTTGTCCTTGGGCACCACTTGAACGTTGTTGGCAGCATACCACTCCATGGCCTTTTTTTCGTAATGGCAAGATGCCAAATCCGGCCAAAATAGAACGGAACAATTGTGTCGCTTCAGGAAAGGCAGTAGACGTTTTTGTAGGCACTCGCTCAGATAAATTTCCTGGTTGATGGTTCCGGTCGCAATGTAAACGTTGCTCTTCAAGCCACAGGTAGAGATGGCCTGCCACACCAGATATTTCTTCACGAACTTTAACAGTTTAATGTGCTTGAAAACATCTGCCACCTTTCCCCGTCCGGTTGCCGTACAAAATTCCTGTCCAGGAAGCTGTTTAAAGTCTGCCTTGACGTAAGTTTCATCGTCCTGTACCACGCAATCAAACTTCGTCAGCATCGTCGTGTACAACTTTCGCGATCGTGCTTTGGCCGACGTGTTATGTTTATCGTCGCGATTTGGAGTCACCACTTTCTTGTAATCGACAGTCCAGCTCAGCTCGACAGTTTAGCTCTATCCACGGTTGAACGCGCCACTCCCAGCTTCTTTGCAACATCTCGGACGGAGAGGTTGGGGTTCCGCTCGAAACAGCGGGCAACTCTTTTTGTCGTCGCTGTGGCCTCCGGCTTTCGATTTCTCCCCGATCCAGCTTTCCTGGCTGTCGACAAACGTTCACCGAACACTTTTAATACGTTGGTAACAGTTGATTTAGCCACATTCAACAATTTCGCCAACTTGGCGTGAGAGTAGTTTGGATTTTCGCCATAGACGTGCAAAATTTGGATGCTTTGCTTCTCTTCCTTCGACGACATTTTGATAACTGAAGTGCTAATCTCAAAATCAAAATAGAGGCATGATGCTACACGCACACATCTTCGAAAAGGGATGTGCCAAATTTTTTAATGCACGATGAAAGGAAATGCGTCAAGTTTAAGTCGACCAAATTTTGATCGAAACACCCTTTAGAAAATACAATTGAGTCATATTTATCTTTCAGTCTCAAAGTGCATATGTGCAACACGGATTATATCACTAAAATTCATTAGTTTTAAGAGTGTGGGTATGAAAGCTAGATAGATCATCACCTACCCTATTTTTCTTAATTCGTAGCATTCATCGCTTATTGTTTCCTCCAATTAGCTTATGGCCTGCTCTCAACTAAGTGTTCTAAATGCACTTCCACAGTTATAAATTGGGAAAATTCGATGCCAGGTTCCATTATTGCATTAGCATGGTTGAGTGGCAAAGTACAAACAAGCGCTCTGCGAGTAAAGATTTTTTTTCTTGAGGAAATATTTCTAGATTAGTTTGGGAATCGAACCCAACCAGCTGCAGCTCCGTGTTGCTTTGTAGCAGCGCCTTTAACGACTGATTTAAGGGAACTACCCTATGAACACATTTTTTTAAACTTCACCTTTTCATAAAATTGCTCACTATTTCATGACAACTGTAAAAACATACGATGTCATGACATACTTTCTGAATTTTGATTCCACCTACAAGTTCAAATCACTTGCTACCCTCACCTTCGCCAACAATTCCATCCCTTTTTCGAAAACCTCACCATCTGGACAAGAGTGTAAGTACTTTCCTCGTTCCGTCTCTTCCCATTATTCCCCAAGAGTGTGTTGTTCTTGGTAAATGCATAAACAATAATAACTGTCACACAGCATAAATATCCACTTCATAATATTGTGCTCAAGTGGACTGGAGGTATACGAAAACTGCCAACAATCGTCTCCTCCTGTGGCGAGCACAGACTTCGGCAGAGGGTGTGCGGTGGTTGTTGTGGATAAAACCAAGTTAATCTCAAACTTCCCCAAAGCGGTCCAAGTCTCTAAGAGGTAGACAGCAAAAAATGCGGAAGGATTGCAATGAAAAAGGCATTTTGTAAAATTCAAACCACTTAACACCCCAACCAAGGGCCGACCGATAGCAGTAATTCCCAAAACGGAACATGTTCTAATCCTTTGTAATAAAACTTTCATCGTGGGTTTTCCGTTTCCCCTTCGGTTTTGTGCGGATTTGAAACCACTAGAAAACGCAGCTGGTGGTGGTTTGGTCCTGGCATTGGTGGGGGAGTGGATGGCATCAGTAGTAGGCCTGTAGGATTTTTTTTTACTTTCCAGTTTAACAGGTTGCTTCGATGTTTTCCGTACAATTGAGTATTGTTGTTTGCATGCAAAGTTTCCCGGGACCTGCGGGCATAGGTGTACATATCTAGTTCGCCGCTTGTAGTACACGTGATTCGACACACACCGTAGTTGGAAAGTTTGATTTATTCTTCTGTTTGGCCTGGGAAACATTGCTACAGTTTTGTACTCTAACATGCTCCATTCCGTTGCAATTGACAGCTAAAAGTGGAGGTACTCGAAAAGGACTTGCGGCCTTTGCGGACAATCTGTCAATTCTGCACACAATAATCGCATGTGGCACTGGAGTGCATGCTCTCGAGGAGACAAAAGAGGCAGTCTTTTAAAAGGTCCTTCGTTGCCCGGCTAAATTGACAACTATTAAGTTTCTGACGTGCGATAAGAGGAGGGTGATGGAATCGATCAGTAAGTGTTTTGAGAAGGTATCGTAGTTTCTCGGACGCGCAGTTGTACAAATATGGTCTGCATCGGGAGAGTCCGCCTTGAGTGCCTGAACCGAATGTTGTTACATAAACGAAACAAAAACTCAATAATTTTATACACAAACATAAACACATTACCCATGCACAAACGTCGTCTTCGTTGTCGTCGTCGTCATCATCATTATCAACGTTGGAAATGTAGTAGAACCATGCGATACACCGGAACAAGCTTAGAAACGAACGAACGAACGAGCGGTGGCCATTAGCATTCAAAGTTGATGTCGTTCTCATCTCATTCATCAATTCTGGCTCAGAGTTGGGTGCCTGGGAGTGCTGATATGTCACATGCTAAGCGACAATCATCGAGGGACATGTCACGTTGGATGCAGTTGTTTCGACCTGAAAATGGCGCTTCGGTTATTGCAATTACTAAATTAGCATCCGCTGAATGGATAAACTGCAAGATTCTTTAGAATAAATCATAACACAATGTTTGGACCCCTCGTTCAAATTATTCTCACATAACGATTTCACCGTGTTCATGGAAAAAGCGAGCAGCGGCAACATTCGACCGAAAAGAGATCTATCAAAAATTTCCATACCCCACTTCGACGGATGTATAGAACTGGCGGCGGTGACGTGTGTATAGAAACAAACATTCAGAAATTCGTCCTTATTTTGCGTATACATCGCTGAGGCGGTTTGACAACCCGGATAGAAATCTGCGGCTGAAAAGTTTAGAAACTAACTAAAAACAGTCGGTTTCGTCCCCGCTGATAGGAAGAAGAACGAGGAGCTTGAGAAGCACTACCTTTCTTCTCGGGATTCCGTCGTGCAACGTGGCACTTCGACACGGGCTGCCATTCTATATATTAGTTCCGTTTAAGCAATATATATGCATGAATGGAAAATTGCAAAATCTTGTTTGTTTACTGATGATTCCCCGGCTGGTTGAAGCCGGTTGGCTACCATCCATCCATCCTTTCAGCGGATGTTGAAACATCCTGTTTTGGTGGAACTGCGTGAGTACCTAGTAGTTGTTCGACTGAGTAGGCGCGGATATAAAAATGCACCGAGCAAATTTCCGCAACTCTTTCGGCGGCCACGCCAAATGCAAGTGAGTTGTCGTTTTAGGTTCTGTTTAAAATAGTAATTTTGACGTACACATCTAACGCTGAAGCGTTCTGTAAATATTTGATCTGCTCTTACGCATATTTTTTTAAGCACACAACACAAAAAATCTTCACTTTTTAGCACTGTCCCACATTATTTATGATCTCCGAAAGGAAAATTCAAAGCAACAATGGACTCTGTTTTGACAAAAACACAGTCACGGAAGCAACCGACGGACGAACCGGATGTCAAGTCCGACGAGTCACCATTGTACGCTACTAATGACTTTCCGATGGCAACAATGCAAGGGTTCACCAGGTTTGGATGCAATTTTGGCCGATGACCGATTCGGGTAGCACCAAAGGGCCGCAATGCAACCCGCTGAGCGGAACGGATCCTGGGCATTACATGCCTATTTAGCACAATGGGAAGGGTGCGCTTTTGTTGGTAATCCACTAGGACCAGGAGCCGGTGGAGGAGGATGAGGAGGATGGAACAGAAGGTACCTACCTACTGGAAGATGTGTCATGTAACGATTACAAATGACACGCTTATAAAAGACCGTTTGCCTTCTCGGTAGGGGGCTGAGAAAATTCTCACTTTTATGGTTAGTTCGGTGCTGCTGGTGAGGTTATGTTGCGTTGAACGATTATCCATCGATTTGTTAGGAATTTTCGGTTTGAATTGGCAGGATTTTAACCTGATCTATTGGAGAAAAGTAGGTTTCGGCCCTTCTTAAGATTTGTTTTGTCTCGTCAATATGTCTAAAGAATAACTTGTTGCATTTTTAGGTAATATTCATATTTTTTTATTATCACTGGTAATTGGAATAGTTTACTTTATTCTTCAGCATTTCCAAGACGATTAAAATATTCATAGGTTTTTTTAAATAACAACTGTGTATTGCATATATTATTCGTTATCAGATAATGAAAAATCTTTTGTCTTGATTTTGACGCAATTTCAATTCGTTCCGACACTGTGTATTATTCTGCTGATGAGGTATTCCACGGTGGCACACAAATCCACCTAACACAATTTTTGATATGATATTTTTTTTTAAACGAATTTTTGAAGGGTGTAAGGGGGGGGGGTGAAAGAAAGTATTGGCTTTGGAAAGATGTTTTTAGAAATTTGTAGGTGTTTGCGGGGGGGGGAAAAAAAAAAAAAATTACATTAGTCCGAAAGGGCGATTTTCAGGAATAAAATAAAAAGTGCACTTAGATGACGTGTAATCAAATTGGTGTCTTCAAAGAAGTTTTTGGTAAGATTAAGGCGCATCTGAAAAAGGGGTCGTCCATAAACTGCGTTCATCGGGGCACGATTTATTTTTTTTTATCTTTTTTGTGTGACGTTCTAGGCTTTTGAAATATTCTACAAAATTGTAGAACTCACAATTTCCATAAACTTTGCAGAAAACATCAACTTGCTATCTTGTATTTTTTATTGAGATATGAAGCATTTTTTATGGGAACCCCTTTCAAATCGATTTTTTAGCTCTAACTTTTTTCTTTGATTTTTCCGCGGTCTACTATGTTCTAGAAAGTTTTTCCTTTTACTTAAACACACAACTTTTTAGAAGACAGCAATACGCTATCTTTTAAAACTGAAATGATACAAGCGTTTTGTTGTTCAAAATATGCCATTTTCCAAGGGTTATATCTCAAAATGGCGCAAACATTTTGAAAATAAAATTCCATGACATGATGGTAAATGTTTTACTGAACATTTTGATGTTTTAATATATGGGGGGTAATTGATAACTACTAGGTGGGCATAAATCAAAGAAGTGTGGTTTTCGGTGAAAATACAGTCTTTAATGAGCTTTTCAGTTGTAACTTCTTTCTTTGATTTTTCCGCGGCCTTCTATGGTGAAGAAAGTTTTTCCTTTCACTAAAACACACAAACTTTTGGATGATGGCAGTACTCTAGCCTTTAAATATGAAAAGATACAGGCATTTTTTTTTCATCGAAACATGCTGTTTTCAACAATAACAATGAAGGGAAGCGACATGCGACATACTATGTGTTGAGGAAGTCAAGTAAGCCATGGAATCCAAGGAAGAGAAAATAATTCACTATCCTAACAACCGTTGCTGAGTACGGTAATAAAAAACAATAATTTTCAATCGTTAGAAAAAACTAGTTTCTTTCTCCACACCGGAGATCGGAAAAGTGTTTAAAGAAAACTTCAAGCCGAGGAAATAAGCAGCTAGAAAAGGACGAAATCGATTTGCAAGCAAACCATCTGAACAATTGGTCCTCTGTCCAGGTGAGCTCCCTTTCGGGCCAAATCCTAGCTGAAACTGAAAACTACCATACTCTATGATTGGGAATGATTTTTTTTTATAGAAATGTCCATCACAATCTCGGAACTAGTTGAGCTTTTGATGCAAGGAAAGGGTGTAACTGACCTTTTGGAGCATGTTTTAAAAAAAATATTCTCGCAGTGAGATGAATATCACGGTAGTAAAGAAAAATATTACCAGATTTGTTTCCAAATTCAACAATTTGTGGAAGAAAAGCAATCGGCATCGAGAACGGTTTGAAACAACGAACTCGAATTGGTTAAAAGGGAAACTAGTTCTCAATACACTGAATGTCTCAAGAACACCAAAGGGCCGCCCCAAGAAGCTCTTCACAGAGTCAGGAAAAAGGTCCAAGCAGAAAAAGACACATGCTTTACGTGAACATTTTTCTCCGGATGAATTGATGTTTGCTGCAGCATCTAGCGCACAATCGGCAGGTTAGCTATTTGATGACATGTAAAGCAAATGAAAAATGTATAAACTTATTTTACGTAATAGGAATGAAGAATGTTGGCAATATGATTCAGAAGGTTATGGAAGATCCAGCTTCATTTGATGTACCAGAAAACTCCATTACTGTTAAAGCATATTCCCCGGAAGAAGCTCTTGCGTTCATTTGCAAAAATAACTTTTCCAAAGCACAGTACATGGATATTCGACTTAGCACTCTTCAAAGTAGGGCAGATATGTATCCAGTATATAACAGAGTTCTTGAGGCAAAATAGATGTGCTACCCTTCTGGTAAATATCAAAAAAAGAATCCAGCTGGTATGAACTACAAGTAAAATCATACACACTCCCCATACAGGAATTTCATTTGGGGGGGGGGGGGGGTTGCGGGATGGACTTGAAAATAAATTTTTTGGGGGTGGGGGGGGGGGTATTCGACAAGCTGGGTCTGCAACGGAAGAAATAGTTTGGGATAATACGTTGCCTTCTTCTGTCAATCTCTGCCGCCCAATCAAACTGTTATTTGCAAATGAGAGTGCAGAATTGACCTAATGCGAAGTTGAGTCAATGGAAACGCAAATCAGATTGTTAATTCCCACCGTTTGTCGGTTTGAAAATATTGCGGTTTCAATTGTACCAAAACTGTATTTGGATGGTTGATACCAAAGTCGGCAACGATGTCACTGGCACCAACACTAAATCTTGCTTCATCTGCGGCCGTTCAGGTAAACATCTCAACGCAGCCAGAAGAGAAGACGACCCTAAAGAATTCCAATTCGGAATGTTACCTCTTCACGCGTACATACGTAGTTTGGAAATGTTGTTGAAAATTTCATTCAGGTAAATTATTGAACTTGATATAACTAAAATAGTTTTAAGATTTTTATATAGTATATATTTATAAGGAGACTAGTTTTGGATAAACCGACATGACGCGTGAGCGTGGCAAACGTTGCCGTTAAGCAGCGAGAATCAAAAGTACACAATATGCTCAAAGAACAACTCAGTTTGCAGATAAACGAGCCAAGACCTGCTGGAGGAAACTCCAATGACGGTAACATGGCCCGAAGATTTTTTGAAAATTGGTTGATTGTTGCGCAAATGACTGGGATCCACAAGCATCTTCTGGAATGGTTTCACACGATATTTTGTGTAATTAATAGCAAAGGGCCGGTTCATTAACCACGTAGACTCATTTTTGAAAATCTCAGAACCCCCCCCCCCCCCCCTCTCCGACTTGTCTCCATACAATTTTTTGAAATTTTGTATGGAGCGTAGACTTTGGTAAACCATACACCCCCCCCCCCAAAAAAGTCTATGTAGTTTATGCATAGCCCGAAAGCATGTATTAATGTCGATGAATTCGAGAACTAGCCGACGCCACACAGATTGTACGTTGAATCAGATCTATGGGTGGCTATCCACTATCTCCCACAGTGCATAAAATCTTGCTGCATGGAGCAACCATCGTGCGGCATATAATTTTACCCATTGGCATGCGCAGTGAAGAAGCACAGGAAACCCGAAATAAATGTATCAGAAGATTCAGGGAGAATCATGCCAAAATTTAGCAGAGTTGCTAATTTGGACGATGTATTCAAACGGCTTCTTCTAACTTCGGATACTATAATTTCACTTAAGAATAGGATCACTATATCAAAACCAAGCCAATATCCAGAAGGCGTTCAAAAACTGCTGTTACAATCCTAAATGGTATCATTTTGTCCACCATTGTACAGTCCGCAACTTTCAAAAATGATCAAGGTTCATTCATTCTGTTTTTTTTTTCTAATCAAGTCCTTCTCATAATCCGAAAGCATCCCACATAAAACCACGCCGGGACTTCTTTGAAATTTATTTTTGGCAGTTTCAAGATGATTAAAAAAATGCCTGTATCTTTTCATATTTAAAGGCTAGAGATCTGAAAGGAAGAACTTTCTTCGCCAAAGAAGGCCGCGGAAAAATCAAAGAAAGAAGTTATAACAGAAAAGTTCGTTAAAGACTGTATTTTCACCGAAAACCACACTTCTTTGATTTATGCCCACCTAGTAGTTATCAATTACCCCCCATCTATTAAGACATCAAAATGTCCTGTAAAACATTTACCATCATGTTATGGAATTTGATTTTCAAATGTGTGTGCAACTTTGAGATATAAACCTTGGAAAATGGCATATTTTGAACAACAAAACGCTTGTATCATGTCAGTTTTAAAAGATAGCGTATTGCTGTTTTGTAAAAAGTTGTGTGTTTGAGTAAAAGGAAAAACTTTTTAGAACATAGTAGACCGCGGAAAAATCAAAGAAAAAAGTTAGAGCTAAAAACTCGATTTGAAAGGGATTTCCATAAAAAATGCTTCATATCTCAATAAAAATGACAAGATAGCAAGTTGATGTTTTCTTAAAACTGAAAGTTTATGGAAATTGTGGGTTCTACAATTTTGTGGAACATGTCAAAAGCCTAGAACGTCACACAAATAAGATTTTAAAAAAATCGTGCTGATGAACACAGTTTATGGACGACTCCTTTTTCAGATGCCCCTTAATCTTACCAAAAACTTCTTTGAAGACACCAATTTGATTACACGTCATCTAAGTGCACTTTTTATTTTATTCCTGAAAATCACTCTTTCGGACCAATCTGCAATGTGTTGCAGCTTCTGTGAAGCATTCTTCCATATTTTTTGCAAAGATAGACGTTATTAATTTGTCCTTCGACAACTTCGAAATGGTGATTGTTATTCTTTTAATTAATACTATGAGTTCAAAAAACTTTTTGTTTTACTTTCCATATAAAATAACTTAAATACAAGAGGAACATTAAGTTTTGTTTTTTTTCCTATGATTACAATATGTTTTTCATAGGAAATAAGTATAAGGATAAAGTAAGATTTTGGAAACAATCTTCATTTATCAGAAAACTAACAAATTTCAATAATGTGTTGCGCCTTCTCTGTTCAGAATAACCTCAATCATTCGTTTGCATGGAATAATTGTAGGATCTTGTATGTAAATCCTTGTCTAAGTTGTTCCATTCTTACCAAAAGGTATTTCGGAGCTGAAGAAGAGTAACGTCGAATCTACATCCATGTTGGAAAACTCTGGTCAACAGCAAAAACATTTTATGTTGGGTTTAGATCTGGGTTGGAATCAGGAATATCGCTGTTCTCTTGAAAAGGTGTTGTACAAAGCACGGAGTGACATGGTGTTGGCGAAGCTGGATGGCTCTGCAACGAAGGGAATGCCAGCACATTCCTCAAAGACGGTCGGGAGTCCATCATCGACGTTACGTTCTGTAGCCAGTCGCTTATGGAAGACATGTGTTTCGGATAAATAGCGGTGCTATGCTTGAACAGGGGAGTGATGCATCTATGCCGTGGAAACAGGAGCCAAGAAACCAACGGCGCCCAGCTTAATGGTGGAATGAGACTCTCAGTACTCTCCGCGCTGCATGCCTCCGAGCAAGGAGAAGTGAACGGACTGAAGCTGAGAGAAAAGAACGGAAACCGGTTTTGGGGGGATTGCCCCGCCTCCAACGGGGGGAGAAGGTGGGGAAGTAAAACTGTTTAAAAATTTGGGAGGGGGCCGGGGGGGCTTGCTGGATTCCCTCGGGAAGTTTTTGGAAAGGATCATCCTTAACAGGCTGACACAGTGCACGGAGATCGATCATGTCCTTTCAAAGAGACAATTCGACTTCCGAAAAGGAGTCTCGACGGTGGAAACAATCCGGATAGTCGTGCAGTGCGCAGAGAAGGCATCAAAGCAGAAAAAGGAGAGGCAATCGGTTATGCGCGGTAGTGAGGACCGAAGTCAAAAATGATTTTAACAGCACCAGCTTTGTTGCGGGGGCGAAGCTTTGTGCTTCTACATACAATAAAAAAAATGGGGAAATACTACCGACAATCACACATTTCGGGAGGGAATCGATTGTATTCACTATTTCTCATACGAGTGAAAGTCTCTTTAATATAAAAAAAACCAAACCAAACCAACTATTTCTTACACAAAGCACGCGTAGATTTCATGATTACACTGTTAGTTTACGTTAAATTACGAATTATTGTTTGTTTTTTTTTCTTCGCGAAAACGACGGATCAAAAACAAAACACGTCAGTTTCAAAGTACGGCTTGCTGCGATCAACACTAAACACGGTACCTTTTGATACCGGTACTCTCCCATTTGATTCGACGCCATTGTACCAAAATCTTTAGGAGTGATTATGGATTCGAAGCTAAAATTCATGGATCGCTACAATACGATTGTCAATAAAGCCAACGAGTCAATCTTTTTGACGATTTCCCAGCTATAATTGTGTGCTGGTCATGATAATCATGCACAAGCACTCTCAGTCTCGTTAACAAGAAATCGTTGGGCCTTCCATATCATCAAAACCATTTTTTCTGACGTTCGATTCGAACGAAAACATAACTATGGGAGAAATGTTGCCATCCCCTCTCATCTTCAATTCCAATTGAGAAAACTTCCAGCAAAAGTTCTCACAACTCCTACTAAGCATGTTGTCAAAACCACCAAACCACACTTCACCAGAGCACCCGAAATGAAAACTGTTTCCCCGCAATTGAACCATATCCTCGTTATTATTACACTGTAACAATTACAATCGCTCGTAAAGTCTAATTGTTCACCTACTTGAGTGTCCTTCAGCTCACCCCTTTCGTCGTTATTCTTGGATGGTGTCAGCAGCACCAATATTGCCCCTTCACTGAACGACCCTTTCCAATACCATCAACATTGTAATTGTTACAACACACGTTGGTGCCACTTCAGGCGACCGTAGGCGGTGATAATCGATTTTTTCCGTTTCGTCAATCTTATTTAACGTTATACTTTTCAAGATTTCCGTACCCGTAAGCCCTCCTGCCTATTTGAATACACTCTTCATATATTAACAGATTTCAATATTCATCCTATAGGACCGAGAGGACGGGATCGGACCGTTTCCGATAATTGTTCCAGGCTTATGTGCGCCTCATGATTCACATGGAGGAAAATCAATTTAATCCTCTGGAAATGGGTAAGACCCATTTCAATTCCACAACCACCACCGGGTGATTGATTATAACAAAAGGCCTCCACTCGCTCTCTATCTCTCTACTTCTAGTTTTCCCATTTCTCCATAACAACGAACGGCGTAGCTCGAGAAAGTGGAAGAGCCCGAGCCATCTTTTCCAATAACGATATATTTGCTCAGCTTTGATAATCTTTCTTTTCTTCTTGACACATTGCCGGGATCCCATTTGCTTGCTCCGACGAGTGCCGGTCCCATCAGCCAGGACCAGGGAGTCATCCTTCAAGATGCCCTGACAGCAGCAATTTCTGTGGAACGTTCGATAAGACCCATACTCTTCTCATGCAGGCAAGCACACATACACAGACCGGATTCCGCAGAGTTCGGAACGACCCAGCCAGACTCAGCATCTTTCTGTCTCTCGGTCGGTATCTGCCACACCACAAGTTTCGTCTGTCCCGTCGTGTTTGCACAGTTGCTGCTCGATTTCTATTATCAAATGGCTCAAGAAGTTTCAGCCAGGCGCTATTCGAAGATGTCCGTTGCTGTGCCGCTTCCGAATCATCAACAATTGTTGTTCGCCCCCACGAGGATGACACGTTCCGGCCTTCCCCGACGGTCATACTGGACAACCCTGGAAATAACCATTGATTTTATGTTATTAAATATATAAAGCAGCTTGTCTCATTTGTAGCTAGTTTGTTTACCTCCAGCTTCCGACCAGTTGGTCGATGGCGATGGCTTCTATTGTGTCGAGTGAAAAGTTCTGTTTATTTTTTAAATGTTATTCCACACTATGGGATGCACAATGGGGTCTATATGTTGCCAGACACAAGCTGCATTCTGGTCCGGGAACAAGCGTGACAGTGACGATGACGCGTTTCATTGATATTAGATGATGTTTATTTATGCTTTCCTCCTTGCCGCTTCGTTCCGCCGCACTCAGGTAACGGCTTTGACTAAACGGTGATGTAAAAGAAATCGTTTCCGGTCCTTTGACCAATTCGGGCAGGATTCGATGGAAACGATCGTTCGAAAGGGAAAACGGCACGAAATAGTGGAGAATTTCACATCTTTTCACAGTGTACCTGTCTTCTATTTCATTTTTCGTTGAACCAAAGCTTGTGCGATTTTCAAACATAAACAAGCCTTGCTTTCTTCTAATCACCGTATGACGTCAACCGGATGAAAGGAAATAAATGTTTTCATAAACAGACAAGCATCAACATAATCTATTGAGAATTTCGCACCTCAACTCAAACACGTCAAAACCACTCCACCACCACCCCTCTGCTGTCGTCACCGTCGATGACAAATTTCGAACCCATACTCTACAGTTGCTTCCCTCTTCGCATCGTTTCTCCGAGTTCAGACTTCGTTCACTTTTCGTAGGTAGGTATTTGAAGGAACCATAAATTATTCAAACCACAGGTTTTCGATTTTCGGTTCTTCTTGCTCGCACCTACATCCTTATCATTTTCAACCGACAGGCTTCGCTTGTGAGTCATTCTTACGACATGGAACCCGCCAAAGCGCACAGAGCATAGGATTGTTTGTGTTGTTCTATCCAACAGCATCTTATTCTTGGGTTACTTGTTTTGTTTCTAATCGGCAGGTTCGTTTCCGCATATTTGGAATGTAAAACAAAAATGGAAAAAGGTGTGTTTATTTGATCACGTGTTTTGCGTAAATTTTCTCATTTTCTAGACCCGTAGAGGTGCATAGAAATAAATAGTGTTGATCTTGTTTTGAATAACCAATTTGCTTCAAATAATGTTTTTTTTTATGGCCGAATGCAATTCACAAAACCAAATCTAAAACTATCCACATTAATTCAAACATGTCGGCAAGGTGCGGTAACACACAATCTCGATTTACAGCGCCTCCACAGATATGGGACACCTAATGCTGAAATCATTGTTAAATATTTATTGAAAAAAACTCAGAGAACTTACATAATGATAATGTGAAACCTCGATTGGCCTTGATTGAGTTAGTAATTTTGATCAATAAAGCAATTCACGCATATTATTCCATGTAAATCCAATAAAAAGTGGATTATCTTCAATGTTGTAGAAAATTATATTATGGGACACTTTTAAAATAGATCACAATTATGGGACAATTTGCGTCATATTATGGGACAGTGCTGAATAGATGGATTTCTGA
Source organism: Aedes koreicus (assembly GCA_024533555.2). Classification (NCBI taxonomy): domain Eukaryota; kingdom Metazoa; phylum Arthropoda; class Insecta; order Diptera; family Culicidae; genus Aedes; species Aedes koreicus. Next base: position 45,907 of record JAHHFK020002826.1, read on the forward strand.
AGTTTTGCGTTCAGAACTACAATTGCCGCTAACTACATAACTACAATTGCCGCTATATTAACTACAATTGCCGCTATATTTTTTGCTTGGAAAGGAACATATCTTACGTAGAAAATACTGCAGTGCACTGGGAAATCAAATGGTGCCAGCTTAGCATGTTAAAAGCTTTCAACTAAGATAGATATTAAAACACATAATTAGGCCCTTTCGGGCCTGTACGTAAAAGTGTATTGTTTGAATTACACAATCACTGGCATCACTGGTCTTGGACTTAGAGTCTGTGACATCTTCGGATCTATCGCTCGACTCGGATTCAGTACTGTCATCACTGGTTCCGGACTCAGAGTCTTTGGCATCTTCGGGTTCATCGGTGTCGCTGTCCGCGTTCTGCATTCCTGTATTTTCGGCAAAATAAAATTTCATTTTTCGCATAAATCCTTCACTTTCTTGAGATGCATGCTTGACATTTCGGCGTTTTGATGTTGCTTCCATGTGAGCCATTTTCGGATCAGACCACGCTAACGACATGTGTATAATGTCCGTCAAATTGTCCTCGGGTGAAGTTTTCCGCGAAAGCTGTAGCCGGGCATGCTTATAGCGTTTATGACAACGTTCTCCTGATTGCTCGTCAATGAAGCTAAGTGGGTACGGCTGGAATTGAAACCAATACATTAGATATTTGTGTTGCTTTTGTTATGTAAAATGTTTTCAGTTTTAGTTTGTATACTTACTAATCGCTCAATCAATTCCGGCATATGACTATACTTGTGAAGAGATGGAGGAAGACGTGTCACAAACTCAAATTCTTTAGTCACAAGATTCTTTATGTCGTTGTAGAGATCTTTAACCTTTTGTGCATCTAAAATGTTCGACGACAGTGCCAAACAGCTAATCAGTCGAATTTTCTCCACAAATTCTTAGTCGATTTCCAGGATCTGAGCAAAAGTGTATGGATCACTCAAGAGAGATGCTCAAGAGCCATGTTACTACTGCCGCTGCCTCCAATCTTTGGACGGTTCATGTTCATTTTAAATGCTCCTTCTAACGTATCAGAGATTTCGCGAACTTTTCCTCTCACAAGTAGATTCGACTGAGCAAGGTATTTGTCTCCCTGTTTACCGACCTTTTTCTGTGCCGCAACGCGAATCAGCCACTCTACAACATTCAGCCGTGAATGGAAGAAGGAAGGCCCAACTTGCAGATCAGCACCAGGAACACACAAAGGACAGACGTGTGTGTTTCGGTTTTACACGACAGCATTGGCCGCTTTTCCATCGACCATGGCATAGAATGCACTAACTTTAACGCGGACTTTTCCGTTCTGCTAATTCATGAAACAAAACAAAATGTGGTTAATGAAATGTTCTTAAATATTTCGTGTAGACATATATATACCAATGAATCGATAACGATAGGTCGACTGTTTATCTCCTCAACCTCAATATAGAGTGCTCTATACATCATCTTAGTGCGTTCTTCAGTTTCTTTCGCCCAGGTCATCGATCTTGCATGACAAAAGGTGCCCGACTGTGGATTCGGATTGATCCACAGCTTTTGGTCATTTCCAGCTACCAACATCAACGGCATAGCATGCTCCGAAAGCAGCGAATCATCCTGCTTCAGGATTGAGTTCTGGTTGTAGTGCGAGAACCCAGTAGCAGAGTCAATATACAGTATGCAGTCGACTATTTACCCATCCAAAGTAGCCGTCAATGCAGACATCCGTTCTGCCACTTCATCCAACTCCAATATTCTAGTAGTATCACTGCGTACCATGTCACGTAAAGCAACCTTGACTGATAAAGTTAACTAAATAATAACTTTCGTTGGACGTGAAATCTTCGGAATTATTGATGTTCGATGATCCATGATATTTTTCCAAGTGGACAACAACTTTACTCATTTACAGCTATGTACTTCCGTTTGCTCAAACCGACACGTGTTTTTAGAAGCAAAGATTTTTCAACGGAAGCGTTCAGTTCCGGTTTTCCGGTGACTCGCAAAATCTGCTTAGCGTAATTCTCACCAGAAGTTCTCAGGCCACGCAGAATATTGGCCATATTCGTCAGCAAACCACGGTGCGCCAGTTTCTCTGCGGAACGCAGTAGTTTTTCAATAGGTTCGTTTGTTGCCAGCCGTTTGCTGTATTTATCTTTGGTACTTTCAGACAGGTCTTCAAAACATCGACGTTTTGGACCACGAATGCCAGGCTTTTGAGGAGTTGTTAGGTCATCAGATGACTTCGTAGATCGCTGATCAATTGACGTCTATAAAAATGTTATGTGATGATTATGTTTCTCTCAAGATCGGGTAGGTGTACGAGTCATGGCAAGTGTACCACTTTGCACCATTACGCAATGGCGCTAGTAATTGCCATACTCTAGTTAATTTCCATAGGCCAAATAGCTGGTACACTTTTAAGTATTGCCATAACTGGTACACCTACCCTATATACGTATGTTTCCACTCAGAACCCTTACCTCGAATGTTAGATTTAGCCAGTCGTTGTTTCTCTCATAAAAACGTTCCTTTCCATGCGCATTTACCCATCGTCGAGTAAACTGTTTCACCCAATTCGTCACATCTTTAGACACAGTTGACTCACAGCCTACACCTCTCGCTATCAGAAGCTGCACTACTCGCTGCTTCTTGCGATTAGAGTTTAAGTAAATTTTTACAATCTCACAATTCAACATTTTGAATAGAAAAATTTTGCTGCACATTCGAACTTCAAATTGAGTCAAATGACAGTTGTTTATGAAAATTCACTTGAAGAACAAAGAAAATAGGTTACTTTGATATGATTTTCATCCGCAACATCCGCAACTGCTGCTGAAGATGTTACTTCAACTGAATCTGTTTATGTTTTGTAAATTGCACTATAAAATTATCGATGTATATTTGTAAATGTATAATCAAAAAATATGCAGACCTCTTTAACTGTGAAATTAACTAGTTGAAATAAACCTAGAGGGAGAAAAGGTAAAAAAATAAAAGGGGGGAGGGAAGAAAGGGAAAAAGAAAGAAGAACCGGGGGAGTGGCGTGGGGTCAGGTTGAATGGGGAGGGGGGTGGGGGGGTTAACAGGTTGGCTGATAAGTCCCCGGTCTGACACATAGATGGCGTCGCTAGTATTAAATGCATATTATTTTTATATAGTACCAACCTTCAAATGATTCGTGTCAAAATTTGACGTCTGTAAGTCAATTAGTTTGTGAGATAGAGCGTCTTTTGTGAAGCAACTTTTGTTATTGTGAAAAAAATGGAAAAAAAGGAATTTCGTGTTTTGATAAAATACTGTTTTCTGAAGGGAAAAAATACAGTGGAAGCCAAAAGTTGGCTTGATAATGAGTTTCCGGACTCTGCCCCAGGGAAATCAACAATAATTGATTGGTATGCAAAATTCAAGCGTGGTGAAATGAGCACGGAGGACGGTGAACGCAGTGGACGCCCGAAAGAGGTGGTTACCGACGAAAACATCAAAAAAATCCACAAAATGATTTTGAATGACCGTAAAATGAAGTTGATCGAGATAGCAGAGGCCTTAAAGATATCAAAGGAACGTGTTGGTCATATCATTCATCAATATTTGGATATGCGGAAGCTCTGTGCAAAATGGGTGCCGCGCGAGCTCACATTTGACCAAAAACACCAACGTGTTGATGATTCTGAGCGGTGTTTGCAGCTGTTAACTCGTAATACACCCGAGTTTTTGCGTCGATATGTGACAATGGATGAAACATGGCTCCATCACTACACTCCTGAGTCCAATCGACAGTCGGCTGAGTGGACAGCGACCGGTGAACCGGCTCCGAAGCGTGGAAAGACTCAAAAGTCCGCTGGCAAAGTAATGGCCTCTGTTTTTTGGGATGCGCATGGAATAATTTTTATCGATTATCTTGAGAAGGGAAAAACCATCAACAGTGACTATTATATGGCGTTATTGGAGCGTTTGAAGGTCGAAATCGCGGCAAAACGGCCCCATATGAAGAAGAAAAAAGTGTTGTTCCACCAAGACAACGCACCGTGCCACAAGTCATTGAGAACGATGGCAAAAATTCATGAATTGGGCTTCGAATTGCTTCCCCACCCACCGTATTCTCCAGATCTGGCCCCCAGCGACTTTTCTTGTTCTCAGACCTCAAAAGGATGCTCGCAGGGAAAAAATTTGGCTGCAATGAAGAGGTGATCGCCGAAACTGAGGCCTATTTTGAGGCAAAACCGAAGGAGTACTACCAAAATGGTATCAAAAAATTGGAAGGTCGTTATAATCGTTGTATCGCTCTTGAAGGGAACTATGTTGAATAATAAAAACGAATTTTGACAAAAAAATGTGTTTTTCTTTGTTAGACCGGGGACTTATCAGCCAACCTGTTATATGTCCCTTTTAAAAAAAAAAGAGGGGGATGGGGTGGGGAAAAAAAAAAAAAAAGGGTGTGGGGGAAAGGGGAAGACATGCAGCAGGAAGAAAAGCGACGATTCGGGGAGGTTAGATTGTAAAAAAAAAAGGGGAATGTAGGGAGAAAAAGAAAAAAATAGGTAGGGGGAGGGAGGAGAAAAAATTTTGAAAAAAAAGGTGGTTTAAATTTAAAAAAGGAGGGAATTGTGGAAAAAAAAAAAAAAAAAAAAGGGCGAAATAAACTTTTTTTTTTTTTCGAGGTGGCGAACCAGCCCAGGAGGCTGAAAGCCACTTTATTAAAAAAAAAGAAAAAAAACTATTTTTCGACCTCTGCACAGCATTAAACCGGCACTATTCGATTCCTGAGAGTTTTTCACATAAGATATGTCCCTTTTCAAGCGAAAACTACAGCGGCAATTGTAGTTATCGGAGTAAAAACTGAACGAACACACCGAATTAGGGTAAAATGGGGCAAAATGAGCCACTTCCAATGCTCTGCACAGGATGAAATTAGTGGCAATCGATTTATTGGCGTTTTTTCCTATAGAAAAACATCAGTTCATGTACAAATACCAGCGGATTTGAAATAAGTCCGATTACAGCTTCGATTATGCCCACTGTGCGTTGGGGGCGCTCTCAGCAATGTCACGTCTAATCCGTTAACCAGAGTATAGAATCATAGGGATCAATTATAAAAGTCGAGTCGAGCAAAATTGCACATTACAGAAGCCGACTGAATCTGATCGAGTCGGCAACCGAACTCGACTGTCAACTGTAATGTTGAAAGATTTCAATATGTCATTGAAATGTTACACATGCAATAATTTAGGATTTCCATCACCTTAGTTGACATTTTTGACATTCGAAGGATAAGTGTTTACAATTTTCACTCTTGTTTTGTTAATTACATTAATGCTTTTGTTATTCTGAAAACCTCATTGGAAATCTGTTTCAAAGTATTGAGTTGAAATATTTTCGGAGAAAGTTATTTATTAAAATGTGGACAGTAATCCTCTTTCCGTTGAATTTATCTCGAAGTTTTTTAACCTTCTGGTAAAATCGCCAAACATTTTTCCTGAACTTCTGGTACCCTAAGTGGGAAGTTTTTCGTAATTGAGGATTATTGTTCTGAATTTTTGAAGAATTTTCTGAACTTTGGAAAAATTCTCGAAAACTTTTTTGATATTTTTCTGAACTTCTAAAAACTTCTTTCCTTCACTTCTCTGATCTACAGACATAAAATGTTTTTTTTTGACTTCTATGCTAAACTTCAGAAAATTATTCTTACCGACGAACCGACATGCCATAGAAGGTCATTGCATCGATCAATTCGATGAGCAACCAAATCTGTCAAACGAGGTGAGATGGAAACCGACGAATTGTAACGAAATTTATCAGAAGTGATAATTTCTCATCAACATAAGAGGCTCTAGGAGTGGACAGTGATTTATTGCTAGAACTAAGAGAAATGAAGAGACAGTATTGATAGTTCCGTTTAACGTAACGGCAGGCTTTGAAAATTGAAAGATACAAGTTGAAAACGATCGGAGGGCATATGAAGGTAGTATACGATCGGGCGCATAATCTTTTACCAAGCTACCCGATGCAGGGTAGGCAATGGGGAGGATACCAGTCAAGGGGGTATCCTCCCCCTTTGCCTACCCTGCATCGGGTAGTTTCACAACCTGCCGTACGCTGACGGAACTATCAACACCTTCTCTTCATATCTTTCATTCTAGCAAACATTACTGTCCACTCTTGGGGCCTCATGGTGATGAGCGAACATCTCCTTCTACATCAAATGGAATGTTTTATATGCATTTCTGTTAACACAGCCAAACTAAAACTTCCTTCCCTTTGTAGCAGATTCCCGGGGGACAATCTAATCGGAACTCGTTTTTTTTTTGTTTCAATTCATTTTTGAGACCAGAACCTTTCAAATGGTGCACACTACCAAAATGTCTTGTAAATTTCTGTCTCCTAAGACCGACACACGCAAGCGTCCTTTAGCACATAAGAATGAGTTGAAAGAGATGAGAAAATAAATTCAATCAAACACATCTTTTGTCGAATTGCGTATGTGTCAGTTTCAGGAGACATAATTTCACACGAAATCTTTGTTTACGTTCCCCAATTGTTTACAAACATGAATAACGTCTCGTGTAAAATTCATAATTTCTAAGTGTGTGCATAAAGCCGGCGTCGGTGGTGTAGTGGTAAGCGTGACTGCTACTTGGCACCCCAGTGGGTCTGGGTTCAATCCCAGTCGACGTCGGTGGTTTTTCTGAGGCGAAAAAATCTGGTCACATCTTCCTTCGGAAGGGAAGTAAAGCCGTTGGTCCCGGCTCATATTCATGAGGCGTTAGGTAGGGTCCAGGTGTTTGTTTGGTCCTCTTGTTTTATTATTGGGATTTCCTCCTCTTGCCTATCCTGCATGGGGTAGTATGGTAAAGGGTTATGTGCCTGATCGGATACTACCGTTCAATAATGCCCTCCGCTCGTTTTCAAACTTGATCTTTCAATTTTCAAAGCCTGCCGTTGCCCTATACGGAACTATCAATACACTTTCTCTTCATGTCTATTTCGTTCTAGCAATAAATTACCGTCCACTCCTAGCGCTCCGCATGGAGATGATAAATTATCTACTTCTGACAAACTTCATCAAAGATCGTTACTTCCGCGCTTGGGAGAATACAAAAACAACAATCAACTCTTTTGAGCTCCATTTGACAAAGATAGGCTGCAGCGCCGTCTCTGCGACAAGATCATGTACTTATATTAAAAAACAACAAATGACATTCTAAGAAAGTTTGCAGAAAAAGGCAACTCTCTAGAGCTTCATTTTGCAAAGATAGACTACGGCGCCATCTCTGCGGCAAGATCTGGAACTAATATGATAATCTCCCAAGACAACAAATAACATACTGAGAAACTTTGTATGCAATTCTGTTCACACATCGAAATCAAAACCCTCTTCCCTCTGTAGCAGATTCCCGGTGGCCAACGTTACTGGAACCAGGGTTTTCCACCACCAATGCATTTTTGAGACCATAACCTTTCAAATGGAGTACGAACATTGTGTCTAGGTTGAAATTTCACAATTCTAGAAAAGGGTTGAAATCCGGGTCAATAATGACCCTAATGTCCTCTAATGTGTCAGGTTTTTTTTTAATACCCGAGGAAGGTTAATGGATCCATTGGCTTCGGTGTCTTCAATGAAAACTCTAGCGCCTTTCAAACCTAAGGGAACAGATAAGTGTGCTGGTCAAAAGATCATATTCGATCACCTATGTATGGGTCTCTTCACATTGCTCAATCCCAGGCAATGAGAAAGCGGACTCGACGCCGCCAGAGCACGCCTTCTGAATACCCTAGAGAGAGGCCCAAGGAAGAGAACCTGATGTTCCTATAAGAGATGTGTTGAGATCTCACGACCTCTGTTATATGCAGTCGGTTTATGTGTTTCTTTAAATCTCTAGTATAAGCCGAGGCGCCCACTGATATGGTGGAGGTGTGACATCTGCTAGCATGTCAAAATATCTTGCCGACGTTTGCCTCACCCCACACTACTCTGACTCGATGTTTTGACATCGTGGGCGCCCGGCCTAAGAGTTTAATCTACTTTGTTTTTTTTTGTGTTTGTTTTGTTCCGACATCTTGAGGAGTCTCATCGTCGTCCAACGGTAACCACAACCGGCCGAACACAAAAAGGCAGCCCTGACCATATCGCACAAAGTTAAAGTGCTGGCGACAACTATCTGATGAGACTACAGCATCCCATTTCCATGTTCTCTGTCCCATCTTTCCCCAAAAAATGTCCCCCATTTTAACCTCGGGAAAACCGCGAGTAATCGGTCCAAGTCCTACTAATCGTAGTATTAAGTCATTTTGTTAACAAAAAACAATGAAATATCGGCTCCGTAAAGCTAACGCGATTGAACCCACCAAACTAGTGTAATACAGTAGTAAAAAGAAGGTGCTGTGTTCCTTACCTCCTCATCAGTCAAGCTAAGGCTTGGAGAGCGACCTCTCTCTGATGAGATCACAGAAGACCACTTCCACCAAAATATTCGGTCGAAGTCCTAGTAAACGTAGTTTTAAGTCACTCGGGATACCAAAAATCAATGAAATAGCGGTTCCGTAAAGCTACCCGATTAAAAAATACAATTCAATTCTTGATTTTTTTTTTTTTTTTATGTGGGCCTATTTCCCCACAGGGGGACACACCGACGCCAGGAAGACGACTCCACCACCTGAACCCTACCTAACGACTCATGAATATGAGCCGGGACCAACGGCTTTACTTCCCTTCCGAAGGAAGACGTGACCAGATTTTTTCGCCTCAGAAAAACCACCGACGTCGACTGGGATTGAACCCAGACCCACTGGGGTGCCAAGTAGCAGTCACGCTAACCACTACACCACCGACGCCGGCAGTTCAATTCATGATGGGTATTGTAAAAATAGAACAAGTTCTATTGTGAATGATTTATTCTACCTTAATGTCTCTATCGACTAAAATATATATTTGAATTAATCCTTTCCAATTTTTCTTGAATTTTACAGTGTTGTTCCCCTTGAGTAATGCTGCCGTTTTGCGATTCGTTGCTCCTCAATTTGGATCATGACTACGTTTCCAAAAGGGTCTGTGTAAAAATGGTATTGATGGGTAAAGAAAATAACGGGGACCAAAAGGTTTGGTATGATGTCTTCGGCAAAGTTGGAGACAGTAATTTGACCATTCAGAAAAAAGAATTTAAAAAAAAATTTAAAAATATGTATAAAATGCGACCATCTTGACTGCTCCTTAGAAAAAAAAAAAAAAAAAAGGGGAAAGTCGTATTTATTTTTTTATTTTTATTTTATTTAAAATTTACTTTTTTACAATGTATCTTTAAAAAACAGGTTATCCGCAATTGAATACTATACATTTTATTTATTTATCGAGTTACACAATTTTCTTGACAATATCGAATATTTTAGCATCGTTTTCGGTACAGTTTGAGTAAAGCTTTGCTTTTATGTTGTTTTCTGATAAAGGAACAAAAGAATGGAATTTATGGGATCCATTAATTGTTTTTGAATTATTATAAAGCCTGTCCACGTTAAATTTTGGACACCAAATTCATGACAGCAAAAAAAATTACACATATTTCAACTAAACCGATAGTTTATTTCACAATAATCCTTCTTTCTGTAAAATTCTCGAACTTTCTGTGGCACACCCGCCATCAGGTTCCGTACGGTATCCTCAAATACGCTCGCCGTGGCGATTCTCCATCTTCTCTTGAACTCATCGGTACCATTTGCATTCTTTTTAGTTTCGAAGAGTTTCCGCTTAACTAGAGCCCAGTACTTCTCTATTGGGCGAAGTTCTGGACAGTTTGGTGGATTGGCTGTTTTTGGCACTTATTTGACCTCTTGTACCTTATACCATTCCAGGACGGATTTCGCATTGTGACAAGAGACCAAATCAGGCCAAAAAACAGAGCTGGAGAGTCGTAGCTTCTGATAAACGGTAGCAACCGCTTTTGCAGACATTCTTTCTCGTACAAATCCTTATTGTTAGTGCCGGTAGATACGAAACTTTTAGATTTTCGACCACAACTACATATGGCCTGCCAAATCAAATAGTTCTTATGGAATTTGGACACCTTCTTTGTCCAAAAGTGCTCGGCAACGGCGTTTCTTTGCATTGCGGTATAAAAAGTCAGACCCAGAAGCTGTTTGAAGTCTTTGAGTACGTATGTTTCGTCGTCCATTATGATAAAAGAAAATGTTTTAAAATATTGGTGAAAAGTTCCTTAGCACGACTTTTTGCAGTGAAATTTTGCTTGTCTTAACGGTTGAGTACCTTTTTCAATTTGTACGAGGTCAATCCTTGCCTCTGCTTCACTTTTTGTACGTATGATTTTGACTTACCACCTTTGCAAGCCACATTTCGCACAAAAAGATTGGGATTTTTCTCAATAATGGCTACCACCTTCTTGCCCATTTGTCGGGAGCATACTTTTCGATTTGTTCCACTTCCAACCTTCCGATCCACAGTCAAGCGCTGGTCAAATGATTTTCAAACACAAAACACGGTACTTTTCGGAAGTTTTAGTTTCTTGGCAAGATCGCGTATCGATAAATTCGGATTTTGCTGCCATTCGTACAAAATACGTTTGCGCACTTCCACTTGATTCGACGCCATTTTACTGAATGCAACAAGAATGTAAACATGTTGTACCACGAAATAAAGTGGAGAGTTTCAGCTGTCATATAAGTGAAACGTTTCAGCGATCCGTGAAGTAATTCAAAATCTGCACTGAAAGAAACGTGTCCGAAATTTAACGTGGACAGGCTTTACATATCGCAAGTGAACAATCATGAGAGGAAATGTCAATCTCAGCGACTGGGAACGAACAATACACGATAAAATATAACTCGGCGAAAATGAGCACTTTTTTTCTTCCAGTTCAAAAACAACTCAATTTCGGTCTAAAATTATTATTTTTTATACATCAATAGAAAAGTACAATTGCATAGGTAAAATAACAAAGATAATAAAAATTAAGTCAACTTTGCAGAAGTAAGCTAGAGCATATAATCAAATTTAAAAAAGTTATTTAGCAATGCTAAATTTAGTTTTCGGTGAGCACCTTATTTCTCCCAGTAATGTATATTTCTCAGTAAATATTAAGAAGTGTGTAAATAAACCAATTTTAGATTATTTCTATGTATCGTTCGTATGCTTTTCAGCATAGGCCCTTTGAAATAGAAGGCAAATGAAGGTTTGTTTACCATTTTACAGATATTAAATTGCCGGTATTGTAAGCAATTATGCAATTTATTTAGCCGATAATTGAAATCGCATTGCTGATAACAGAATTAATGCCTGGTTGTAATAAACTGCAAATTACAAATCTTGTGATTATTAATTGAACTTTCGTGCAAACCAGTCGAAAAAGAAAGAGTGATGAAGCGTAGTTCAGGTACGGTCAGGAAATTCCCCTAACTTTTCCTAGCAATGTTAATGCTATAATGATGACGATACTGCCGCCAATAATAATAAAAACAACATTAACAAGAAAAGAGATAAAAAACATTTGCAGATGCAGGAGGCAAAGCAGGCAGCAGAAGAAGTCGCTAATATCAACAACAGCAGCAACAACAACAACAACGACGACTCGCATGCCGCGCGCTTATTTGGGATGTGATGCGAAGAAAGAATAAGGCGGAGCTAAATAAACAAACATGGCCGTTTATATTTTTTCTCCCCGGTTGCTTGGCGTTGCCTGCCTGGTTTGGTAGAGGATGACGCTGCGGGGGGGGTGGGACCGTTCCATACCTAAATTTTGCCTCCCCCCCTACATCGCAGCATGGCAGGCTTTGACGACGGAAGGGGGATGCGAAGAAGATGATGATGATGATGATGTTGTGGAGGTGGATACGTTGGGTTGGTTTCCTGGGGGGTGTTGTTTGGTGGGAGCAGCAGAGAAGCGTACGCGACATTAGTGAGATTGACGAGAAAAGGGATATTTTTAATTTACAATAGGCCGTATGCTTTAAATTTGATGAAAAAGGCGTTTTAACTTACATTTGCGATATTGCATATTTTGAAAGATTAACGTTTCAAAAATATACACAGTTTGAAAAATTCAAGGAAAATTCAACTACATATCATGCACATAGAGGGAATGCGATGATTTGCACAGATTTACACACGACGATTCAAATTTAGACGTACTATTTTTTTTCTGAGGCAATAAATTTACACGATTGAAACAGAAGATTCGTGGAACGTATAATTTTATGATTCATCCTGTTGAACCGTATACAATGCTTAGTTAAAATAACGCAAAATCAAAATTCACCAATAAGTTGTCTGCAATTATTTGGTTTCCTGACTGATAGTGTCTGTTTGTGTGAGATAATTTATGTTTGTGTACACAAAAATATATACAATAAGTTACTACCTGTTTTCGAGTGCTGACGGATCATTTACATGAGAGAATAAGAAACAGTGGATATTCCAGCCGAACACAAAATTACAAAACACAAAATGTTGATTGGCAAATCACTTTGATTTCATTTAGTTGCATGTAATATACACATCTCTGTCATTCAGTAACTAGGTGAGTGTAATCGGCCTGAAACAGACGTAAAAACTGCAGTAGAATTTTTCTAAAATGCACCAAAGTTATTTGAACTTCAATAATCGCGCACTACTGAACCATCAGCTGCTGTTCCACATTTTACTCTAAATGATCTCCAAGCACTTGTGTCCTTTTCTTCATTTCTTCAGCATATTCTCGGATCAGGTAACGATTCTGGAACGCTTGATACATTTTCTAGTGACTGCTCTCGAAAGCCGCGGAGTCGTGTAAAATTTTGTGTGTTTCAGTTGAAAGGTGAATGCGTACTGAAATCTTGCATTCAGATTGTAATAATGACTTGATAAACGTTTATGTTTACTCAATAAATAACATTTAGTGTATATACGTACCATCTTTCTTATTATATATTATTATTATTTATACATATATAAAACAGATTGGCACACGTAAGGGAACGTCTATTAATTATGTCACGCAAAAAGTTTTTTTTTACCCCCCCCTTGTTTCTTTTTCCCCACCCCCCCCCCCCCCCCCCTTCTTTGTGTGTTTTATTATTTATCTTTCCTAACGCGGGGCACAAATGTGTGGTGTTCGTTTTGTTTTTTTTTTTTTTTTTTTGCTCTGTTCGGCTGCGCCCAAAGAACATTTATAAGAAGAGAAAGTTGGACAAATTTATGGGAAAAATGAAAACTTCGAAAAATATAGAAGTTCAATACACATACTTTTACACAGTACACACTTAGAAAAAATCGTGTAAATTTATGACTAAGAGAATGCACATAAATGGAGCGGCCTTTATGATTTATTAATCTGTTGCGGGGAAAATTACATCATATATAAGTGGCGAACCAGCCCAGGAGGCTGAAAGCCACGATAATAAAGAAATTAAAAAAAAAATACATCATATATAATCGTACTTAAAACGAATGCTTCATTGATAAATGAATTTCCCTTATTTTACTTTTTACCCCAGCTTTATAATCAGGGGGCGCTAACGCATGTATGAGGTAGACTCTTTTGTGATAGAGGTTAATTTACCTCTTTTTCTCTGCGGAAACAATATTTTTAATATACACAGTTTGAAAGAAACATTTAATTTTCTGCGTCATCTAATGCACATAAAGGGAATGCTATTAGGTGCGCAACAAAAGGGCGAACACGAAATTATGGCGACACCGAAAATGTCATGCCAATTTCCTTATAATGTTTAGAATCAAACCAAAATTTTAGGGTAGTTTTATACATATATTTACTTCAAAAATCCAAAGAAAAGTTAATCGATGGAGCCTTGAGTGTAAAATTGAACGCATTTTCGCTTGATGCCCTCCATCAAAGTCTTTACAGTGTCATCCGGTACCAGTTTCTCAGTTTTTTTTTCCATTTTCTTAACATGTCCTTCTCGTCTTTGACTGTCTTCTTGCTCTTCCGAAGTTCCCGCTTCATCATTGCCCAGTACTGCTCCACCGGGCGCAGCTCCGGACAGTTTGGCGGATTCATGTCCTTTGGAACAAAATGGACAGAATTGGCCTCATACCACTCCAGGACACTTTTAGAATAGTGGCATGATGCCAAATCTGGCCAAAATAGCGGAGCTTCGTCGTGCTGCTGCAAGAACGGCAAAAGGCGCTTCTCGAGGCACTCAGATTTGTAGATCTCGCCATTTACTGTGCCCTTTGTCACGAAAGGCTCACTCCTCAGTCCGCAAGAGCAGATGGCCTGCCAAATCAGATATTTGGAGGCGAACTTCGACATTTTCTTCTTCTTAAATTTGTCGTCCACATAGAACTTGCTCTTGCCGGTGAATAACTCCAACCCCGGAATTTGCTTAAAATCGGCTTTTATATACGTTTCGTCGTCCATCACACAGCAGCTATATTTTGTCAGCATCTTCTCGTAGAGCTTCCGTGCTCGAGTTTTAGCCGTCGATTGTTGCCGCTCATCGCGGTTTGGGAAGTTCTGTACCTTGTATGTATGTAGTCCAGCTCTCTTCTTTGCATTCTGGACGTAGCTCTGCGACATGCCGATCTTTTTAGCCAAATCACGGCTTGAGACGTTGGGATTTGCTTTAATCATCCGCTTCACCTTTCCCTCCGTCTTTTTGTTCTCCGGTCCCGGTTTTCTTCCAGCTCCTTTGCCGTGGTCCAACGTCAACCGCTCCTGGAACCGCTTCAACACTCTGGAGACGGTTGAATGGTGAATGTTCAACATTTTCCCAACTGCCGGTGCGACAGGTCAGGAAATTCCAGGTGTTTGGAAAGAATTTGTTCTCTCGACTCGCGTTGGTTCACCTCCATTTTCATTGAATCGAAAAAACACGACTTCGAGTTTGACAGCATGTAAACAATACACATCAATGAGAAAGTGTGCAAAATTTGGTTGATTTTTACCCAATGGTAAAAAAGTTATGCCTTCTTGAATGTGTCGCAATAATTTCGTGTTCGCCCTTTGAGTTCCCGCTGTTTAGCAATAAATGGCGCCAGTAGTAAGTGCTGGTCGAATGTTGTACATCTCAAGCGTCATAAACCAAGCTCAGACTTATGGTAAACAAACCGCTTTGCCAAATCAGTGATTTTGGTTTAGTGTTATATATTTTGGTTGTTTGAAGATGTCTGATTTCGTGCCAAATAATCGTCATTTGCGGGAAGTGTTGATTTTCTTCTTTCATTGGAAGAAAACGGCGGCTGAAGCACATCGAGAGCTCCAAAAAGTTTACGGTGATGCTGCTCTGAGTGAAACAACGTGTCGTGATTGGTTTCGTCGCTTCAAAAACGGTGATTTCAGTGTTGATGATCGTCCGCGTGAAGGAAGGCCAAAAAACTTCGAAGACACTGAATTGGAGGCATTGCTCGATGAGGATCCGTGTCAAACGCAAGAAGAGCTTGGTTCAGGATTATGAGTTTCCCGCCAAGCCGTTTCTAAGCGATTGCATGCGTTGGGAATGATTCAAAGGCAAGGAACTTGGGTTCCTTACGATTTGAAGCCAAGAGATGTTGAGCGTCGTTTTTTCGTCTGTGAACAACTGCTCCAGCGGCAAAAAAGGAAGAGTTTTCTACATCGCATTGTGATGGGTGACGAAAAATGGATTCATAACAGTAACCCAAAACAGAAACATTCATGGGGACTGCCCGGGCATGCTTCAACATCGTCGCCTAGGCCGAATATTCACGCTGCGAAGGTTATGCTGTGTATTTGGTGGAACCAAGTTGGTGTTATTTATTATGAGCTGTTGAAACCAAACGAAACCATTACCGGGGAAAGGTATCGAACTCAATTGATGCGATTGAGCCGAGCACTGCACGAAAAACGGCCACAGTACGAGCACAGACACGAAAAAGTGATTCTTCAGCATGACAACGCTCGACCTCACGTTGCGAAACCCGTGAAAACCTACTTGGAAACGCTCAAATGGGAAGTCCTATCCCACCCGCCATATTCTCCTGATGTTGCACCGTCCGATTATTACTTGTTCCGTTCGATGGCACATGGTCTCACTGGTCAGCAATTCCGCTCATATGATGACATCTCAAAATGGCTTGATTCTTGGATAGCATCAAAAGACGAACAGTTCTATCGAAATGGTATTCACGTTTTACCAGAAAGATGGGAAAAAGTCGTAGCTAGTGATGGGCAAAACTTCGAATAATTCGTTTGTAACATTTGTTTTCAAAATAAAGTTCCTTTTTCACCAAAAAACAGCGAAAACTTAGTTGCGCACCTAATATTTTTTTTTTAATCTTTATTTTACGTCGGCCTATTTCCTCACATGGTGACAATCACCGACGCCAAAGAGACGACTCCACCACCTGGACCCTACCTAACGACTCATGAATATGAACCGGGACCAACGGCTTTACTTCCCTTCCGAAGGAAGACGCGCACCTAATATATTTGGCAGAAGTTAATGGGATATGTCATGTACATTTAAGTCAGATAACGCCTGAATGTAGTCTGTTGTATGGAATATTGCCAACATTGTTGTATGGCTTATAAGAGATTGCAAACAATTTTTTTGTTTACGCTTTCTTTGGCTTACAATTAAATTAAATTACGTAATTGGCTTACAATTACGCGCCTATAAAAATTCATTATTTTTTCCTGTGTAGATCATAATTAATGCATCAAGCATAATGACTTTATTACAACTGAGTAATGGGGTTTAAAGTTGGCAAACACCAGTGGCTTGTTAGTGTGCAGATAAGAGCCGATTTAAAAAATGTGTTGTTAAGTTTACTGCGGCAGGAAGAAAATTCATACGTCTATGACTGCCTAGAGTCGAGATATAACCGAAGCGCATATTATGCGAAGAAGGGAGGTCTTTCAGTTCCAATGAAAATTCTTGTACTTTTAAAGGACAATGGCGAGCAACCAATAAAATTCCTGAAGGTCATGTAATATAATGTTATTTAGATTCACTTTTATTATTAAAACTTTAAACTCTCTTTTGCGTTACCTGAATTCCACCATTGTTATCTATGAAATGTAACTAGAACAGTGTAAAAAAAATGTTTTACAACATGTCTTATTAAATTATATCCTTCATTGAAATTTTATCTTTGATATTTGGAATGATCTAGTCCTTTTCCTGGACTAGCAGGATGTTAATACATATATAATTTTAATTTTTTTTCAGTAACAATCCAGTGAATGTCAGATATTTTGTACATATGCCAATTATGTTCTCCTATTGACTTACTGTAGCCGCTTTTTACATGGTCAAGTAATTTAATTTGTGTCCTAATATTCCAGCATTTTTGTCTTTTACGATATCTTAATTTTTTGTGTGAGAAAAGCAGACCTTGTAAAGAACGAGCACAGTATATGTATTTTTTTTCAAAAATTTTGTTTTCAAGTATTCGTCTTCCGTTTGACACGAATCTCAAATTTTCATGGCAGAGAAATGTAATTATTTTTCATCTAGTTTTTTTATTACTTCACGCCTCTATACATATTTCAATTGATTTTCCAATACGCCTTCGAAAATTGCTGGGGAAAGACAGATTCCAGATTCTACTGGACGATCACGGCGCGAAATAAAAATGTTGGGGAAAATCTGAAAATCCAGTCGATGTAAGCTTTGTTTTCTTTTTCCCCTGTATAACGTAAAAAGTTCAATGTTTTATTTTAACAGGATCTCCATTCGTATAAGCATGAAATTCAAGCGGGTCATCCTTTCGCCAAAGATGCCAGCAACCAAGTAGACAAAATGATTAAACCTATGCTGTAAAAGTCTGTTAATCCGATTTTCATACAATAAAAAAATGATTAAATAGTTTACCAACAAAGACATCTTAATTTATCAAACTTTGTTCATTATTTAAAAGGTGAATAAATATTGATAAATTAATGATTTTAGTGATAAAAACATTTACATTTAAACTGTGATATTCGTATATCATGATTATGAAATTCACAACAAGTTTGCAATGAAATTCATAAGTAAGCATTATGATTTTCATTAGTAAATGCTAGTGTCATTCATAAAACCTGATTATGGTTTTCATACGGCAAGTAATAAAAATCTTAAGTAAAAATATCCTCACATTCCCCTTCCCAATCATAAGTTAAACTAATGATTTTCATAACAGATTCTTTTGTCGCAAATTCATAAGCTATTCTTATAGAATTCTTAAGTTCTTTTGCCTCAGTGTATTACTACAGTAGTACACTATGGGTTGAAAGTTGACCAAGTGGGACAAAATTATTTAGTTCGAATCCAAGCATTCAGTTAAGTTTCCTTTTAGTTTCTTTCGGGTGATTACAATTTTATGAGTCCTTTATTATTTGTATTGTCTGTATTGGGGGAGGTAGCTCATCAAATCTTCCGGTCCGCCTCTAAAGCATATTGCTATGAAGAATTACCATGTGGGTCTCCACCGATTGCCTGTCGATCTGCCAAAATTTGGAAGACGTCTGCATTTTGTTATCTCAAATTATAATAATCCGTCCACTATATCACAAAACATTGCGATTGGTCGAGCGGATTGGAGAAAATGAAATCATTGCGTATAGGATCAAGTCTCCCCTGGGTGGTGCTAAATCGATGAGCTTGTATATAGTGGAAGCACAGTGTATTATTCTGTAAATTTTAAATTTCAATCTAGAAATTTCAGTGAGCGAGATAACGTGCTATAACCTTGGCAAATTATTGCCAGACTTTTGGTTCAAATGCCAAAAGTCCACAAACAGGCAAAAGGAGCATAAACTAATCTTTCTAGCATCTATGCTCCCAACGATAAATACAAATTATCACATTATTTATTTCTATATGTAGGCGTTTGGTACGGGAGGTCCACGCTTTCTTCCTTCCCTTGATTCGAAGTAGTAGAGCGATTCCAGACACTCTTTTCTGGAATCGCTCTATTTCTTGGAATCTTCTCTGCGGCACACACTACGCAGTTGGCCTGGCCGATGACAAGAAAAATGATGCATTCCAGAGGACGTCATTTTCCAGGATGCTTTCAAGAATTGGCTGCGTTAGTGTGAGATTGGATTAGATTAGATTATTTTGCTTGATTAGTTCTCGAGTTGTGTAGAAATTTGTGTTTCATTTGTATGGGAGCCCCCTTTCCAGTGAAGGGAGGGGTCTCAAACCATCATAAGATTATTCTCCGGCCCTAAAAATCTCTGCATACAAAATTTCACGCCGATAGGTCTTTCCGCTCGCGAGTTAAATCGTGACAAAGGAAGCCCCAACTCATTTTTATTATATAGATTACCTCAATATGATTAAATTTTCTCGTTTTATTCCTTTTCCAATCGATTTGCAGCAAAAAGACAAACATTATCCACTTCTAAACAAAATTCTGAAGTAACAAAATAATATGGCCAAACAACGTTCCTGAACAATGCCTTGTTAGTCCGTTTCTCACAAAGTGTTGGGCCACCCATGTTAATCAACAGCATAATTGGGTAAGAGAAACTTTTCTCTTCACGAAGGTGTGATTGATTTGTGTGGGAAACCTAATGTTTTGCGATGAAAACATTTTCAACGGCTTGTTTAGAAATGCTGTAGGGCCCTGTTCTATTGTTGCTCCAGAATGTAGTAAACTGACAGTTCTTCGAATGAATACAGAGTCACATGCGATTCATTTTCTCACTCACCGAGAAATGAA
>JAHHFK020002827.1:0-116990 GCA_024533555.2 Aedes koreicus
TTCGGTTGATCCTGAAATGCAAGAAATGTTGTAAAATGTTAAAGTGTAGAGTTCTGTGGTTCGCGCTTAAGCACGTTTTCGTTCGTTTTCAGCGATAGCAGATTTCACCAAAATTTTGATTTGAAGTATCCTGAAAAAGTTTATTGAACCTATTGAAATTTTACAAAACTAACATTTATACATTTTAATTTACTGTTGCCATGGTCACTATTTGCTACTTGATGCTGATTTTATAATAGCAATCCGCATTTATTTTTGCTGACCTGATAGTTATTGCTACCGAGTTAGGAGTGGAAAGATTTAAGAGGAAGGGAGTTAAAGATAAATGGGCAAAAAACAATAAGTAATGTTTTAATCATCTTTGAAGTAAAATCAATAAAACAATATTACCAAATATAATGATATTGTGAGTTATGATCAAATAATGACAAAGGTTGAAATGTAAAATCGAACACTAGCTAAATGGCACACAGCGCTGCATGAATCAGATCATCTCAGAATTGGTAAAAAGTCATTTGCACACCGGAAATGAAAAATACATTCAGCAAAAAGTGCAAAAGCCTACCACAGATTTTCAAAAGCCTACCACAGCTGTAATTTTCGGCGTTATATACTGGACATATAAGGAATGCTAGATGTCATAAATTGAATGTATGTTTCGTGTTTAAGCCAGATACCGCCTAAATCAGGTTTCTTGCATGAAAATGTGAAGGTTATGATATGATGGAAATAATACGATGTTGTAAAGAAATACTACATAATGTACATATAATAATTAAATGCCGCTATTTGCCTCTTCCGCTGCGATGTTAGATGATTGAAACTCTAAAATAAAGAAAATTCCAACGTGATATAATGAAATAAAGTTGATGGCATCCTAGCAAAAAAGCAAAGAAAATTTAGGCAAATAAATTTCATATGAGTATGATTACTGCCCAAAAACGGAAACTCAATAAATACAAAACAAAAAAAAATTAAAAATGAATGACAGGAAATTCTTCGTTAACTCTTTTTTTCCTACTCTGAGAAAAATTTCATCGTTGTACCGACAATTAAATCATGGTCAGGATGACTATCGCATATAATGGTTTCAATAAATATGAAAATGGTCGAATTCACCACGTTCATGGCATTTTTTATATAATTGTAGTAAAGAAGATTTTCCATTTTTGGGGAAATTTGTTTATTAATTTTTTTTTATGGTTTTTTGACCTGATATTAGGGGGTCAAAACTCTATACCGCTATGTTATCTCACCCCCAAAATTAGTAAAATTTTGTCTAACATTCTCTCTGTGTACTGGTCCCATAAATGATTCTTTATGTCTGTAAAATAGAAAAGGTAGGCTCATAAACAATGTTAGTTTTTGAATTAACTAATTTGGACGATGAATATTTTTTTTTTTTGTAGAATTTGTCGTATATAATCCTCTCTCTAAAAAAAATTTAAAATCCACCATATCTTTTCAAATACACAACGTGAGTTAGGTGGGCCAAAACTTACAACGATGCAAATGCGAAGCTGAAAATAGCATTGAATAATATTGTGAAGGGATGTCATAATATAAAATGATAATAACAATTATATTTGTAATGTCTGCATGTCTACTGATACTGCTGCAATTGTAGAAGGACTTGCATTATCATAGCCACGGGGGAAGAAAACAATTCAAAACCATCACACAATACCTGGGAATTCCATGGATGATCTGAAATTATATACCGTATAAAGAATACTTCCATTTTCCGTGGTAGGGTAAGATTTCAGCATGCTACTTTACCGGGGTCACGCTGCCTATATCGCCTTGGTGCGGCTGCCACCAATTTGTCGTATATAATCCTCTCTCTAAAAAAAATTTAAAATCCACCATATCTTTTCAAATACACAACGTGAGTTAGGTGGGCCAAAACTTACAACGATGCAAATGCGAAGCTGAAAATAGCATTGAATAATATTGTGAAGGGATGTCATAATATAAAATGATAATAACAATTATATTTGTAATGTCTGCATGTCTACTGATACTGCTGCAATTGTAGAAGGACTTGCATTATCATAGCCACGGGGGAAGAAAACAATTCAAAACCATCACACAATACCTGGGAATTCCATGGATGATCTGAAATTATATACCGTATAAAGAATACTTCCATTTTCCGTGGTAGGGTAAGATTTCAGCATGCTACTTTACCGGGGTCACGCTGCCTATATCGCCTTGGTGCGGCTGCCACCTAATGTATGGTTGACGTGATACAGCGTTTTTTACACAACCGCTGGATGCCAGGACAGACGCTGTTTGAGCCTCACCTCCTTGGTGGACAGACGCTCGGCACGCACCTCCTCAATCTAGCTGAAGTCAGAAGGACAACAGTACCCAGGCTGCACTACCAGCTAAGTACGCAACCCTTAGCTGGCGGTCTTTGTCATCTCTTGACCCGTGGAAGCATGAGGTAGGAACTTGTGAGGACCATAGCTATGTTGCGTGGACGCACGCTCCATCCCAGGTGTCTACTCACCATTTTGCAGCCCGATTCTAACCAAGATGCCAATTGCGTAGAAACTTCAAGGCATGACAACTTGTGCATCAATATTTTATGATTTTTTTTATAAAAACTGCTTGGGGGGTGGTGTATACAAAATATTGTGTTGTTTTTTTTTTTTTTTTTGTACTGTGCTTTTTTTTTTAAAATAAGCAGGTGGGGGGTGGTCGCGGGTGGAGGGAGAAGTGGTGGTTGGTAATCTATTTGGAATTTTGTGGAAAAACAAAAAAAACCCCCCCAAATTTTTTTTTCAAAAATAGTTTTTTACTGGTGGTGAAATAGTGGGGGGGGGGGAGTGGTAGAAAAGATGGTGCGGTGGGGGGGGGAGAGTGGTTGGGTGGTGGGAGGGTTGAAAAGTAAGATAAAAGTGTGGTAAAAGGGAGTGCAAAAACAGAGAAAAAAAGTAGGGGAAGGAAAGGGACGGGCGTTGAAGAAACTTTCGCTTCCTTTTTTTTGCTGGCGTTTTTATTTCTTTTTGTTTTTTATTTTTAAATCCAAGCGCAACAAAATCAAAGGGAACATCGCGTGTGGCTTCTTCGATTTCTAATATTGAAGCGGGGTTCGTTGCAAATACGGACGCAAAATGCTCTGCAAACAACTGACTAGACTCCCCAACAAACAAACGAAAGCAGCTAATAAGCATACATGCTTTATTAAAGCTGAATTACTACTTTCGTAGCTGAATAAAAAATCTGGCTGAAATATAAGCTGAATAACCATGTTCTCAATAGAAATATTAACATTAATTCAAGTGTTTCATTTTGTTTGAATAACATGCTTAATAAAAGCTTTTTTAGTGTTTTTAAGTAACTAAATTTACACAGTTCAACAAAGAGATGAATAACAGTTTATAAATTCGTTTAAACATCGTTTATATAGCCTAGCTAATAAAACCTGATATTGAATTAAATAATAGCTGACATGTACATCACTATTCAACTGATCCAATTATAAACTGAAGACAAATAATACAAAAGCTTTACACAGGTGTCTTAAATGACTTTTATTCAACCACTGAACAATTAGTTGAAATACAGTTTATGCCTCTAATGCAACCAACCACTACCAACTTATATTTAGTTAAATAATAGCTGTGGGTTAAACCAATACCCAACAAACATCAGCGTCGAATAACCGCTTGTTCAAACAAATTTGGAGAAGTTATTCAGCTTTCTAGAAGCAAAAGCTGAACAACTTCTCAAAATTTGTTTGAACAAGCGGTTATTCGACACTAATGTTTGTTGAGTAGTCAGCAAAATAAACTACAATTAAAATAAAAGTAGTTTAAATGCCGTAGTAAAGCCTCCGAAGTGTTCGTAATTTTGGTTGATCGGTATTTCTTCTTCAACTTCAAGTTATGCTGGATAAATGATATTCATTTAATTCAGATAATTCCTATGTTTTCGTTTATGAGTTGTTCATTTTTGGTGCCGGTGAAAAAGTATTGGCCTGTTTTCAAGAGTTGAAATAATAGTCAACTGCTTGGAGCAAGTAGCTCACGAGCTACTCTTAACATTCCCCATCCGAATAGAAAACAGCGCAGTGTTAACAAATAACATCAGGAAACATTGTCATATCGTCTCTTGTTCAACATGCCCTTGCCAGTAATGCACGTAGTAAAACCGAACATCCAATATCAAAGCTTGTGTACAGCTTGCTAATTCACAGGTTAAAAAACCTTTGAGCCGCTGACTGCTCAGTATGAATTTATTTTATTGGTTTTTCGCAGAGCAAAAAAGTGGCCTAACAATAATTCTGAGTATTTTATAGATGTTGCTACTAGTATTGGATTCATACAATCTTTGTTGAGTATTAATGTAACTTTCTCTCTCTATTTCTCCCTTTCTCTCTCTCTCTCTCTCTCTCTGTCTCCCTTTCTCTTTCTCTCTATCTTTCTCCCTTTCTCTCTCTCTCTCTCTCTCTCTCTCTCTCTCTCTCTCTCTCTTTAGAATACAGCTGGGTAAATCAAGCACGTAATGATTTTCAACCTATATGTATCAGCGGCAACAAAATTGTTTCCTTCTTTGACCTCTTAATCTTCTTATCATCCCACTCGTCTTACCCATAAAACGTGCGTAGGTCAATAAGTGCACTATGAGGGAAATCAAAAGTTAAACCATATAGGTTTTCACGTACTGCTAGGATTGTTCTGATTCGCTGGCGTTTGAGCGTCGTCTGATCACAAGAGAAGAATTGCTTGAAGATGCTACCGGAATGGTGCTGCCTGATGACCTGCGTCCCAGGGGAACGTGTGACCCAAGCGCGGAGCTTTGACTAATTTGAGTTTGCATGGAATATAGCTGCCTTTGATGATGCTGTGGTTGCTGTTGTTGCATCCGCTGCTGCGGCTGTTGTATATCCAACAGTATTTCAGGCGTGAATCGAACGCGACTTTGAGACGAAATCGAAGAAGAATTATCTTTTGCATTTAAATACGAACTATCATCACTAGTTAGAATATCTGGTGGTGTTTGATTCGTAGCACCCGGTGTTCCACAACTACCACTTGAACCAGTACTATATTTCTTTTGGTGTTGCTGTTGTTGCTGGGAATTGTGCTTCTTCAAACTAAATCGTAATTTCACTTGGGGACCCGCCCGAGGGGGTTGTTTGGCTCCGTGGTCTTAAACTGATTTGGAGGGGGGGGGGGGGGGGGGGGTGGTGTTTTTTATAAATTTTTTAAAAAAGGGGCCCGGTTGGGTTGGTTGGGGGGTTGAATTGGTTTGGGTTTTTTTTTATTTTCGGGAAAGGGTTGGGGAGGAAAGGGGGTTGGGGGGGTTTGTTTGGGTTGGGGGGGTGGTTTGTGGGGGAAGGGGTTAATTTTAATATTGGTTTTTTTTTTTTTTTTATTGCCCAGTGAACAAGCGAACGGAACAGTTCGTTCGGTCAGCTTTCCGTTGCTTTGGAAGCTTTTCACAAGTTGTTTCAAGCCTTCAGCGCTATTTTTTTTTCTGAGTCGCGAGTGATATCGAGTCTTAGTTTTCTGAAGTAGAAAACGTTGAGTGTTAAACAGTGCAACAACGTCATTAATTGCAATTAGCGATATTGCCACGACCTAAAAGCCATATTGCTCCGCATCTATACGGCACGCACACCAGCAGTCCATCGTGTGTAGCGTGCAGTCGATCATCTGCTAACCACCACCGATCAGCAACATCATCATCGTCATCATTATCATCATCTCTCAGCTCAACGTCTAGCCGGCACACGCGGCCACGGATCGTCGTTCGACAGCAGCACATTCGTCGCCCGGCTGCAGCAGATCAGTGATATATATAAGATAAGCTTTTGTTCTCTTTCTTCTGAATATATTGTTTTGTATTGTGTGGAGAGTGAGTGAGAGTGAGTGAGAGTGTGTGAGAGCGTGTGAGAGAGTGTGCTTAGGTTTAGTTTGTTGTGTGCTTAGGTTTAGTTTGTTTATCTGTGATTGATTGTAGATAATTGGGTTAGTGGTTGAGCATCATAAGCTCCCACGGGTGCGACATGGATGATTTGTCGGAAGATGATTCATCCATGCCGCCAAATGATGGGGTAGCTCCTAAAGTTACCCGATCGCGTGCTTATCCAGATAGTTCAGCTGGTCCTTGGGTTGTCTATTTTCGGCCCAAAACGAAACCTCTCAATATATACCAGATTTCAAACGATCTGACGAAACGATTCTCGGTGGTGACCGAGATAATTAAGGTGAGACCCAATAAATTAAAAGTTGTTGTGTCCAACCTTAAACAAGCTAACGAAATTGCTGTCTCTCAGTTTTTTACACTGGAATATTTAGTGTACATCCCAGCTCGAGGTATTGAGATTGAAGGGGTGGTCACCGAAGCGAGCTTGACCCCTGAGATCCTGTTGAAGCAGGGGGTTGGTCGCTTTAAGAACCCTCTGCTTCCTTCAGTCAAGATACTGGATGTGCAAAAACTAGGCACAGTATCGATCAGTGAGGGTAAAAAGAAATTTACCAACTCAGACTCGTTTCGTGTGACCTTCTCTGGTTCAGCCCTCCCTCAATACGTCGAGTTGGGAAAACTTCGACTACCTGTGCGGTTGTTTGTACCTCGGGTCATGATCTGCCAAAAATGCAAGCAGATGGGACATACGACCTCCCATTGCGGCAATAAGGCACGCTGCTCCAACTGCGGGGAGAAACATGAGGATGGCGCCTGTGCAGACAGCACACCAAAATGCGCTTTCTGTAAGGGAACTCCTCCTCATGCTCTCTCATCGTGCCCGGCGTACAAACAACACGGGGAAAAAATAGAACGCTCGCTAAAACAGCGTTCCAGGCAATCTTTCGCCGAAATGGTGAAAAAGGCCTCCCCATCACCCAATGCCAATACAAATCCCTTTGCTCCTCTGTCAGATGACGAGTCTGACTTTGATTCGGCTGAAGAGGGAACATCGTTCACTTTTCCGGAAGGTGCTTCAAGGAAGCGAAGACGCGTCCGCCCACGGAAAGTTGCTGAAAAGAAGCCCGAGACCAGCATGCCTACTTCAAAAAAAGGTGGGAAAAAGGAAAATCCAATTCCTCCTGGTTTTCGTAGTACTAACTACACCCAGGACTTTCCATCTCTTCCGGGGACATCCAAAACCCCTGATGCCCCAATTTTAAGAACAGAAGCCCCTTCCTCGACTGGGCTGTTCTCATTTGATAACATTGTCGAAGGTATCTTCAAGTACCTCGAAATTTCTGACCCTCTCAAAAGCATTGTTTTGGCAATGCTTCCAACAGTGAAGACTTTTTTGAAGCAATTGACAATTAAGTGGCCCCTCCTTGCAGCTATCATCTCCTTCGATGGATAATTTTCCAAATGAGGTCGGGGATTTGATCACTGTTCTACAGTGGAATTGTCGAAGTTTGATTCCTAAATTGGAATCTTTCAAATTTTTAACTCACAATACCGGTTGTGATGCTTTCGCTCTTTGTGAAACATGGCTCTCTTCCGAAATCGATCTTCCGTTTCATGATTTCAATATTATTCGTCTTGATCGTGAGGATTCACGTGGAGGAGGAGTACTTCTGGGGATCAAAAAGTGCTACTCCTTCTATAGAGTGAATTTTCCTCCTATTCCAGGTATTGAAGTTGTCGCATGTCAGGCTGTTATTAAAAATAAAAGCCTTTGCATTGCTTCCGTTTATATTCCTCCTAGAGCCTCAATAAACCGAAAACAACTTTCAGATATTTGTTCGGTTCTTCCTGCTCCACGGTTGATCATGGGAGATTTTAACTCTCACGGTACAGGCTGGGGAGAACTGTACGACGACAACCGGTCTTCCTTATTATATGACCTCTGTGACAACTTCAATATGACAGTTCTTAACAATGGAGAAGTAACACGTTTGGCTGGAACATCCTCAGTTGGCAGTAGATTAGACCTCACACTTTGTTCGAATTCATTGTCGTTGGATTGCACATGGAATGTGATTCAAGATCCCCACGGTAGTGATCACTTGCCCATAAAAATTTCGGTTGCCACCGGGTTCAATCCGTCGAAATCTGTCAACGTCACGTATGATCTTACCCGTCACATCGATTGGACAAAGTTCAGGATAGCAGTAGATGAAGCCGTAACGACGGTAGAAAGGCTTTCACCGCTAGACGAATATAACTTCCTCTCCAACCTGATCTTGGACAGCGCGCTTCAGGCTCAAACTCGACCAGTTCCAGGGACGTCATTTCGCAGGAAACCTCCTTCTCCATGGTGGGATCAGCAATGCACCGAGGTTTACCGTAAAAAGTCCGACGCGTTTAAAGTTTTCCGTAGACGTGGAACACCTGAGCACTTCGAAGTATACACGGCTCTTGAACGTGAACTTAAGAGCCTCATCAAGGCCAAAAAACGCGGATACTGGCGAAGATTCGTGGACGGGCTATCGCGCGAGACGTCGATGAGTAATCTTTGGAACACGGCGCGAAGATTGCGTAACCGAACTACGAACAACGAGAGCGAAGAGTACTCGGATCAATGGATCCTCAAGTTCGCGCGAAAAGTTTGTCCAGATTCTGTGCCGGCACGGATCATTCCTCGCGAAACCGAGAATCCGATAGATGAGATCAGCCAACCTTTTTCAATGGTAGAACTCTCTCTCGCGCTCCTTTCGTGTGGCAATACGGCTCCAGGAGCTGATAGAATCAAATTCAACTTGCTTAAGAACCTTCCAGACGTCGCGAAGAGGCGCATGTTGAACTTGTTTAATCAGTTTTTGGAGCTCAACATTGTACCGGATGATTGGAGGCGGGTGAGAGTTATCGCCATTCAAAAACCTGGCAAACCCGCGTCCGACCACAACTCCTATCGACCCATCGCGATGTTATCCTGTATTCGAAAGTTGT
The DNA here is from genome assembly GCA_024533555.2 of Aedes koreicus. Classification (NCBI taxonomy): domain Eukaryota; kingdom Metazoa; phylum Arthropoda; class Insecta; order Diptera; family Culicidae; genus Aedes; species Aedes koreicus. The sequence goes on from JAHHFK020002827.1 coordinate 8,869, forward strand.
TGGAGAAAATGATCCTCTTCCGTCTGGACAAATGGGTTGAGACGAACAACCTGCTTTCAGATACTCAATATGGTTTCCGTAGGGGTAAGGGAACGAACGACTGTCTCGCGTTGCTTTCCACAGATATTCAGTTAGCTTTTGCTAAAAAAGAGCAAATGGCTTCTGTTTTCTTGGATATCAAGGGGGCTTTTGATTCAGTATCTGTTGAAGTTCTTTCAGATAAACTCCACGCTTGTGGCTTTTCACCATTAATGAATAATTTTTTGTACAATTTGCTGTCAGAGAAACATATGAGCTTCTCTCATGGAACCTCTACAGCTTCACGATTTAGCTACATGGGTCTCCCCCAGGGATCATGTTTAAGCCCCCTTTTGTATAATTTTTATGTCAAAGACATTGACGGTTGTCTAAGTGACAACTGTACGTTGAGACAACTTGCAGATGACGGCGTAGTGTCTGTCACGGGACCCAATGGGGTCGATCTGCAAGGACCCTTACAGGATACCTTAGACAATTTGTCTACTTGGGCTTTAGAGCTAGGTATCGAATTCTCTACGGAGAAAACTGAGTTGGTAGTTTTTTCTAGGAAGCATAACCCAGCACAACCGAAGCTTCAAATTTGGGGTAAGCCGATAACTCATTCTATGTCATTTAAATATCTTGGGGTCTGGTTCGATTCTAAGTGCACCTGGAGATCCCATATTGAGTATCTGAAGCGAAAGTGCCAGCAGAGGGTCAATTTTCTCTGCACAATTACCGGGACCTGGTGGGGAGCTCATCCACAAGATCTTCTAACGTTGTACCGGACAACGATTTTGTCGGTTATGGAATACGGTAGTTTTTGTTTTCAGTCAGCGGCTCGGTCGCACTTCATTAAACTGGAACGTATTCAGTATCGGTGTCTTCGTATCGCGTTAGGTTGCATGCACTCGACTCACACCATGAGTCTTGAAGTGCTGGCTGGCATGTTGCCACTCTCGGATCGGTTTTCAGAATTATCTCTCCGGCTCCTCACCAAGTGTGAAGTTATGAACCCCCAGGTGATCGAAAATTTTGAGAAGCTCCTTGAGTTGAATACTCAAACCCGCTTCATGACTTTGTACCATTTGTACATAACACAGGATGTCAGCCCTTCGCCGAATATTCCCAATCGTGTTTGCTCCTCCGACTTCGGCAGTTTGGTTCATTTTGATTTATCCATGAAGCAAGAGCTTCGTGGAATTCCAGAGCATCATCGTCCTATGATTGCCCCTGTGATTTTTGCTGCAAAGTTTGGCCAAGTTGATTCCACTAAAACGTTCTTCACTGACGGATCATTGATAGAGGAGTCAGCAGGCTTTGGTATATTTAATGAAATTTATAGCGCCAAACGTAAACTTCAAGCTCCTTGTTCCGTATATGTCGCCGAATTAGCGGCAATACACTTTACGCTAGAAATGGTTGCCTCATTAACACCGGATCAGTACTTCATTTTCACGGATAGTCTCAGTTCTATAGAGGCTATTCGCTCATTGAGGCCGGTAAAGCACTCCTCGTATTTTCTCATGAAAATACAGGAGCTTCTAAGTGCTTTATCTTCGCGTTATTTTATCATCACCTTTGTATGGGTCCCATCTCATTGTTCAATTCCGGGCAATGAGAAAGCGGACTCGCTTGCAAAGGTGGGCGCTATGGAAGGCGATATTTGTGATCGACAAATCGCCTTCAACGAATTTTTTCCTATTTTTCGTCAACAGTCACTCGTCAGCTGGCAGTATAAATGGAGTAAAGGAGATTTGGGGCGATGGCAACATTCTATCATCCCAAAGGTGTCGAAGAAATCCTGGTTTAAGGGGATGGATGTGGGTCGAGACTTCATTCGTGTCATGTCTCGCCTCATGTCCAATCATTATTCTTTGAACGCTCATTTATACCGGGTTGGGCTGAGCGACAGCAATCTCTGCGAGTGTGGACAAGGCTATCAGGACGCAGATCACGTTATTTGGTCTTGTGTTGAGCATCGTGGAGTCAGATCTAAGCTTTGTGATTCCCTTCGAGCTCGAGGTAGACAACCCAATGTGCCAATTCGAGATATTTTGGCTGTACGTGATTTGGAGTACATGAAACTCATTTATGTGTTTTTGACTAACATTAGCCTTAGATTGTAGTTAGTTTAACCTGTTTGTTTACTATAAGTTTTTTTTTATCTGTGTATGTGTGTTTTTTTTTCTTTTTCAAAAAATGTTCAAGTCAAAAGTAAACCATAAATTGTATAGTTATAAGTTTTTAGATAATTTAGAATTTAAATTGAATGTGTTATGTAAACCATACCTTAAATTCCCACCCTCTTTCCCATCCGTAATTTGTAATTCCTATTAACCTCGAGACGGCCGCGAGTAATCGGCTCTATCCTCCTAACTTTAGTTTTAAGATAAATGATGTATATAAATATGAAAATTTGGCTCTGTAAAGTTGATTCGATTGAGCCTGTAAAAATAAACGATTATTAAAAAAAAAAAAATCGCGCGTTTCCCCGCTCGCCAGCATGCTGTTCGCTTGGTAGGAGTAGTTAACATGATCGCCAGGAACATAGAGACCAGCTCTACTCTTTTGCTCTTCCGGTAAATCGGCATAGTCGATAAAGGATGCAGCACTAGATTTTCGTCACGGAGAAGGCATCGGCGGCTGAGTGCCAACACCTCCACTCAATGAAGAGCTTGGCCCAGACGGGATGTAGTTTGATCCCAAACCACTAGTTGTCGACATTGTGGAAGGTAGGGAGTGTTGAGGCGAATCTGTACATCTCAATAGTCGGTCGTCTTGGCGGGGACTAAGCGATAATAAAGGTGTCCTGTTATGCTTCACTGGGCCGTGGTATGTACTGTGAGTATACATCCTTTCGTTGTGTTCTTCAGTGTACTCTTATTGGTCTATATTACTATCTACATTCGGGGGCATTGGTAATTGTGGCTGTTGTAGTTGACGTAGGTTGTGATAGGGACTAGGTTGAGGCTGATAAACTTCATTTAGCACCGATGATGGGTGTAACCGAGGATGTAAGGGCGTTACATTCGAATCTCGAACGTCGTATCCGGAAGCGACACCCGCCAGCATTGAAGCTATATTGTACAACACTAACTCTATAATCGATAACTTTGGTTTACGTTGCCCTTCAGAAGCATAAAGCGTTGGCATTGGTTTTTGTGCTGGGAAGTCCATTCAACCTGGTCAGGCTAGTACAAAGCGGTGTACTCAACGACGTGCTGTCACCCGCGACATTAAGATCAGGTGGATACCACTCATCAGTGTCGTAATTGTCTAATATAATAAACGAAGCTAATGAGAACGGTCTTCACACTAGCCTACCACCATACATACTGCGGAACACTGGCAGAGGACGACAGGTACCTCGATTTGATGAATTGCTATAATCACACTGTATTACAATGGAGCGTCTTTTTTGTCCCATTCCAGCTGTGGTGCGATAGCCCTCAGTCTAGTAGCTGGTGAGCTGGGAGGAGTATCCGTGCGCTGTCGAGAACCGTCCCGACTAGCGGTAGGCTGCACCGTTATCGTATGACGAAAATCAAGCGGAAACGAGATGTGACCCGGTTCGCGTTTCAATAACCTTAATTTGCTCTTGCTAAATTTTCTTTTTCGTTTCTTAGGCGTAGGTGTGTAATGATAATTTTCAACTCACGTCCCAGAAGCTCGATTTCACGTGCATAGAGCTCTTGTTCACGTTTAGCTAGATCTTCTTCTTTGAAGCGTTGTTCTCGCTGCACTCGGCTGAGTTCTTCCTCCTTGCTGCGTAATTCCTTCTCTTTTCTTCGCAGCTGCTGAAGAACTTCGGCAATCTCCTTCTTCCAACCGTCGTGCATAGTATGGAATGATTCGTGAGGTGTTTGCGCAAATCCAGAACGTGCGATAATATCTAAATCTTTTTCGATGTCTCTAAACGAGGGTCGCCGGTGAGGATCCAATTCCCAGCAGGACTTCATTAGCTTTCCCCACGCTTCCGGGCAGGTAACATTTAGAAGGTTTCCATTCTTATTATTGTTTATTACAGTCAACAGGTAAAATATTTGCCCCAATGACCGGCATCTTAAAACTAAAAGCACAAAACTACAAAATTAATCAAATTAACAAAAAATACGTCTAAAACTACACTTATTTGTTTCCCTATGTACATTAAAATCAAATACAAAGTAACAACTATTAAAAAGACGACTCATGCTGCGCATTGGCTCATGGAGCCCATAGTTGGTTCTTGCCGCGGGAAGGCTCAGGAATCGCACATTCATAGATTACGGCGGCGTATGTTGATGTCCAACATGCTGAGCAGTCTAGAACAATCAATGTTCCCTTGCAGGAGATTGTATAGCTGGGCTACAGCTGGGCTATAGCTGGGTAGATTGAACGGGTCTCTCCACCTGAGATGACGTAGGGCAAATCGAATGAATTTCCGCTGGATTGCCTCAACACGCTGGATTTCATTCTGGTAATATGGAGACCAGACAACCGAACAATATTCCTGAACAGGGAGAACGATTGCGCAGTAAAGTGATTTCAAGCAATAAATATCTTTAAAGTTTTTGGCAAAACGGAACAGGAAGCCTAACTGCGATGATGCCTTAGACACGACGTATGCTACGTGGTCTTTGAAGGTCACTTTGGAATCGATGAGAATCCCCAAGTCCTTAACCGTCGTTTCGCGCTGCAGCTCAAATCCTGCCAAAGCATAACTGAATTGGTAGAGTTCGCGTTTACGGCCAAATGAAATCACCGAGCACTTGGACACATTCAATGTCATCCGATTGATGCGACACCATTCAGCGAACGTCCCCAGCTGTTGTTGCAGAAAAACGGCGTCTCGTGGAGGCTTTATCGCGTAGAACAGCTTCAAATCATCGGCGTATGAGAGTTTTAGGCATTTGAGGATGAGATTGACATCGTTCATGTAAAGCAGGAACAAAAACGGCCCAAGGTGGCTGCCTTGAGGCACGCCGGACAAAACTTTAAATGGTGACGAAACGTGATCACCGATTCTGACGGACATACTACGATCGGTTAGGTAGGATCGCAGCCAGATAAGCAAGTTGTTCCTCATGCCTAACTTATCAAACTTGGCTATTGCTATCTGGTGGTTCATTTTATCGAACGCAGCGGAGAGATCCGTGTAAATAGCATCTACTTGATGACCTTTTTCAAGTTCCTTGACCAAGAAAGAGGTGAAGCACGTCAAATTAGTGGATGTCGAACGTTTAGGAATAAATCCATGCTGATCCGGCGAAATATAGTGCGCGTAGCTCTGCACTAGCTTCCGAAGAATTATCATCTCAAACAACTTGGATACTGCACTTAATGCAGCTATGCCCCGGTAATTTGAGACCATTCTCTTGCAACCTTTCTTAAACACTGGAAAAACATATGACTGTTTCGGAAATATACCAGTGGACAAAGACAGATTGAATACCTTTGCTAACGGAGACGCAAGACAATCCACGCACTGTTTCAGTAAAGGCGATGGAATGCCGTCCGGACCACATCCCGTTGAGGACTTCAATTCCTTGCCAGCTGCAATAACCATGTCATTGGTGATGGCATAATTCATTCCGGAGGCAGGAAGACGGGGCACATTACTGGTGGCGAGCGCGATGTCCTGCGGGTCGAGCAGCTCGTCGGAGAAAACGTTGCTGAATTGGGAACGGAAAATATCGGCAATATCGGCGATGCAATCAGCTTCGAGCAAACCATCCGTCATCGTGGAGGGCAAACCGACTTCCTTCCGCTGATCATTGACGTGACGCCAAAAGCTTTTGGGGTTGGACTTAAGGCTTTTTTGTAGACAGTCATAAGCGTGACAAGCAGTGAACAGTGATAAGCGTTATAGAGATAATCGTTTAATTGCTTGTACTCAGCATTCGCTTCCACGTAACACGATTTTGTGAAATCCGTGCGATATTTGCTGTGTCGTCTCAGAGCTGCCTGCTTCAATCTTTTGAGGCGCTTGAGAGCGGAATTCGACCAAGCTGGTTTAGTTGATTCAAGTTTCATCCTCACTGGAACAAACTGATCAATGGCATACAGCAGTACACTAGACATTGTCGATGCAGCGAGGTTGACTTCATAAACATCGAGAATCTCGTCCCAGTCAACAAGTCCCAAGAAATCGTTCATTCCGCTGAAATCGGCCTTACTGAAATCGTAGAAAACACTTTCAGAGCAATCACGGAAGCGACACAATGGATTTACCGCAAGTTTCAAAATTAATGCTGGATGATGCCGACAGATTTTTACTAGCGGTGCTGGTGCTTCAATAACTGTCCTCACACAAATCGTCACTCATCCTCACACAAATCGTCACTAACAAAGCACAGATCAAGCATGCGATTATACTCGTTTTGAACGCCAGTCAGCTGCCTGAGTTGATCGGTACTATACGCATCAAGCAGTTCTCGTGATGTCATGCCAATCGTAGATCGAGAAACGATAGGAAAGCAGTGCCCAAGAGAATTTTGCTGCCAAGAAATCGTGCTTAAGTTGAAATCGTCGAGAATGATCACCTTGTCCCTTGGATTCAACTGCAAAACGACCCAGTTCAGCGAGTCAAGATGCTTTTCGATTAGAATTGCGTCATTTACTCGGTCGGGAGGAAAGTAAATTACGCAAACGTAGAGCAAAGCATCGTCGGTAGCCAATGCAACCCATATTTGCTCCGCCGATGTGTTATTGGGAGGATTGACCGAACGGGACTTGAATCTGGAATGAACAGCTAGCAGAACACCGCCACCGATACTCTTGTTACTGTTAGAAGGTGACCGATCTTGTCGATAAACGTTGTAGCAATCGTCAAAGAGTTGATTCGTCGTAGTATTCCCGTTAAGCCAGGTCTCGGTGAGAGCGTAAATGTCATAGCAACCATCACTAAGCGCCAATTGATACTCGGCAAGAGAACTGTTGATCCCACCAACATTTTGGTAGTACACCAGGACACTCGAAGTAGCAGCTGCAGCTTGTCTTGGTCCTCGGGGGGCAGTGATAGGAATTGCAGTTCCCTGCGTAACGGTTCGTCTCGTTATCTCAGATGGATGAGCGCCCGATTGATCAGCCGCAGGCCGAGGCTGATGGTTGTGGCTAGAATGAGTGGTTTCGATCAGACTCTGGACATTCGTAGTACAGGAATACTCGCCGGGTAGAGGTTGCTGGAAGACCCTCTCACCGCATTCGACAACAGGACCAGGACGGCTATGTAGAACGACGGCAGCATATGGCAGGACTGGGTCGAAGGGCTCGATGGATTCCAAAGGGCTTCCTACGGCGTGTCCGGAGCGGCTGACAGTGTGATTTGGCTGTCTCGTAGCGATTGGTCGAAGCTTTATCATTACTGTCCAGTTGTTTATCTAGCAAATTCGCGAGGGCATCAGGTATGGATTGACTTTGAAGAACATCGCTGCAAATGGGGCAGAAGTCAGGATTTGGATTTTCAATAATAATATGGTACTTGCCTGAGCAAGCAGGGTGGATGACCCCCTCACCAATACCGAGGTTTAATTGAGCACTGATGTTGCTTATTTACAGACAATGCTATAAATAGAATATCAATGTAGCTCAATTGAAGCATCACTTCTGCTACTATTCAATATATAATATTGAGCTTATATAGACGATTCGTTTATACTTCATTCAATTCTAAGATAGCGCAGTTGGTATGTCACGTAGTTGAGGATACGAAGGTTGATGGTTCAAATCTGGCTATTAAATGTTAATAAATAAATGTTACATAATGTTTCTGTTACGTACATGTATAATAATATCAAATTAAATATGCATAGTATAAAATGTGTGTATCGTATGGAAAATCATACAAAAAAACCAAAGAAAGTTTTATGAGAATTTAAAAAAGTTGAACAAAAGTTCTATAAAAGACACCACAGCTTTTTTAATATGCCTCATGATGTTGAAGAAATATTTCATCATGACTATTAATCAACAAGGAGAGAATATATTATTCTTTAAAAAAAACTCGCTTAGCTCAACAATGGTCACTTTGATTCTTGGAATTACCCTCAAGTTCTGTGCAGCACTTAAACAGCAGTAATTCAATTATCAGCTGAACTTCATTGCTGCAAACTTGCTTTTTAAGTATATGCAATTCTATTTATTTATTTATTTATTTATTTATTTCGTCAAACAATCAATCGTAGACTACTTTAAAGTTCTTATATCCTATAATTACTAAATGTATTGAAATATTTTTTCAATTTTGTACGAGGCATACTAAGGTCAATCATTTCACTATGTTAATTATAAGCATTCATCATCTGATTTAATGGTCCGAATTTAGTATAATTTGTACGATGGTGATCTAAAGCAAACAAATTTCGATTACGTAGTTGTCGGGTAGGCACATAAAAGTTTAATTTTGACTATAATTCAGTTGATTCTATTCGTTGCGAAACAAGGTCGTTAACAAATGAGACCATAGCATAATCTCGACGCTCTTTCAATGATTGAATGTTGATCAACAAGCAACGTGCTTCATATGAAGGAAGGGGAAATTGTGTCCATCCTAACATACGTAGTGCGTATAATAAAAACTGCTTTTGAATTGACTCTATACGCTCATCGTGCTTTTATATATGAGGTGACCAAACAACACTGCAGTATTCTAATATTGACCTCACAAAGGAAATATATAATGATTTGATTGTTTAAGGGTCTTGGAAGTTGTGGCCAAAACGTTTTATGAAATTAAGCATGTCGCTTGCACTATGAATGAATGTGTTATAATGATCCACAAATGTCAATTTAGTATCTAAAATTATTTCTAAATCTCTTATTTTATCACATTTTTTAATATTTTGATTTCCTAAAGATACTGCAATACTTCGTGTGCTTCGTTTTCGAGTATAAGTTATAAGATTACATTTTTTTACATTTAGTTCCAACAAGCTTTTACAACACCAAACATAAAAGACCTGGATTTCATTCTGAAATACATTTATATCATCATCATTTCTTATTTCAGTTTCATATCGTCAGCATATATAAGAACTCTTAGATTTTTTTTAAATAAAAGATATATCGTTAACATATAAGATAAAAAGAAGTGGACCTAAGTGTGAACCTTGAGGAACACCAGACGTGACTTTAATAGGATTTGTTTTTTTTATCATTGAATCTAACTATTTGCTGGCGATCAGTTGGCAGTGTCCAAAAGCACTTGGTGACAGCTTAATAACTTCTCCAAATGTGTGTGAATAATGCCTGAACAAAAGCTGTGATTGAAAATAGTTCAGAGATTATTCAAAACGCTGCTGAATTAAATCGCCATAATGATGTTTATTTAATGGGTGATTGTTTGTTGGGTAATATTCATTAGTTCACACATAAACAGAACGCTCTGAGATACGCATATGAAGCTTATGTTGCAAATGACAAGTATGTGTGGCAACACATAGTAGTTATTTGTACACATAGGCAGCATGTGTGGTTACAAAAAGATATCATTTCTTTATCACATTGCAAAAATTCATGAGTGGGACACATATATATTATCATTGCTTTTTTTTTTATCAGTGTAGGGTTTATTCTCAGACTCATTTGCACACGCAAAACTTAGCGTGGCATTCAAGAATCGGTACACAGAGACAAATTTGATAGTCAATTTTAGCATTATTGGGGCACTATTGCAGTATAGTGATTTTGAACCGACTATGATCATGGTCAAAACGGCCATTAAAAATAGTTTATTCAATATTTACCATAAAGTCGGAATAGTCCTTGTTACCATGATCATAGTCAAGAATACCATGACCGTGGTAAATTCGTCCATTTTCATGGTTTTTGTAACCATTATATGAAATAGTCATCTTGACCATGATTCAATTGTCGGTATAACGATAGAATTTTTCTCAGAGTATGCATTGCTGGCTTGTTGATAACTTATTTTGTTGCTAGGAGTTCGATGACGTAATTTCCGCTGACAACTGTTACGCGAACGTTTTAATTCCCGTAAATGGAAAGTACTCCAGTCGGGTGAAACAGGTGGCTGAATTTTTGGGACGTTATTGAAAACTAATTGTTCAAAACGAAACAGAACATTTCCGACATATCATTGTTATCATTGCTTACAGCTATTGCATTCCAGTCTACGGTTTCAAAGTAAACCGAGAGCGTCACAAAATCAATCACATGAAAGTTCAGCGGTCACTTCAACTAACTTTCAATACGTTCGTCACAATAACGATCAAAACATCACCAAGACGAGATTTACTGCTGTTGGCAGGGCTCCGATCACAACAAAAAACATTGAAGCCTGCGCCAAATAGTTCTTGCGTGGTAATATGGTTGTCCAATCCGGTATCAGTCATGATGACCACATAGAAATTGCAATTTGTCACCGCTAGTAGCAGGTCGTCAATTTTCGTTCTCAGGCCACGTACGATTTTATAATTAATCCAGACATCATCAACGCAATCGTCGCAGTGATTTAACTGTTGTTGCTGGGCTATCTAAGGGCCTCGCAAAAGGGGATTCCCTGGACGAGGAATACTTTCCATGTCCCATATTTTTTGGTTGATTTACAAACTCCCTAAACATCAAACCGTCGGGCCAGTTTTCTGCGTTGAGAGCTTGCGCTTTTAGAGCTCGACTGAGGCCAAGTGTGAACGATACAAAGGTCTTGCTCAATACATCTTTTCCTTTCGGCACGAGTCGAAAGACATCCATGGGTCCGTTTGATTCCAAACAACGGGAAACAATTTTTTCAACATCCTTGTTGGTGATCATTGGTTGTAGTCCAGACAGATAAAGCCAGAAATCTGATTTCGGTGCGGCGGGTGTGATGAAAGGAACGGAAAACCTTTGTAAGCAGCCTGTCTGATGGTTCGACCATAGTCGTCTCGACGACACTTCGCACTTGCATGAATAATCAACGAATGGAGCTGTTTCTAGTGGTATTGCGATGTGAGAAGGATTTCATTCCACTAATTGGGAAGGACATGGCTACTTCAAAAACATCACTTTTAGAATGAACATCGGCATAATTAAATTAAATAGTATACTGTATTGGTCCGAATAGGTCGATGTTCGCTTCACGCCACAAGACTTTGACTCGATATTTTGACATGTTATGTGAGGCCACACTTCCGCCACATCAGTGGGCGCCTCGTCTTACAGCCTGTACCTCGCAAAACATTCTTGCTCTTTTCGGTTCTACAAACTATGTTTTTGATGATTCGCTAGGTTATTTTGACAGATTATTTGAGGGTGTGTTCGAATGAGTACCAACGGGTACGGGTGTGTTCGTATATTAAGGGCGCATCATTTAGCTTGGGACCGACCGAAAACCTAGTAGTAATGACATAGTTACTATGAACGGTGTTCCAATTTCTGGTCAAGTCAAGTAAAATACCTTGGTCTGGTTCCTCGATCATAAATTAAATTTTAAAGATCACGTTGAAGGCGTTTAAGCCAAATGTAATAAATATATAAATATGTTAAGTAAATCTATTTTTCCATTATGGAAAAATGAAGCTTTTCACACAGCAATTGAGTTTTCCTTATTTGTTCATGAATACGAAAAACCCAACGACTATGAATATGAAGAGGTCTTTCAATATAATTTAGCAAATTATGATATCATAAGACACAAACTTAACGGAATTGATTGGCAAACGATCTTTAAGAATGAAGCAAATATTGAAACTTCTGTTGGGGTTTTCTATAAATTATTGTTTGAAATAGTAGTTGAACAAGTACCACTCAAAAAAATTAGGCAACAAGGTTATTCGAACCACCCAGTTTGGTATAATAAATAAAAAATTTAAAAAAATCGGAAGCAAAAGGCCCACAAAATTTATAAAAGAGATGGTAACAGTAATAATCTGACATACTATTTTAAGGTTTGCGATGAACTGAATCTAGCTATTAGTAATGCATATGATGAGCATAATTCAAAAACCGAACTTGAAATTAAGTCTTGTCCAAAAAAAATTCTTCAATTAAGTTAAAACTAAGCTGAAATCTGACAATTTCCCATCTAGAATGCATCTTAACTCAAATGTTGGTGATAACGCGGAAGAAATTTGCAATCTATTTGCAACATTCTTCCAAGAAATCTATACCACGTTTGATGAAGAAGATCGCGATTATGAATATTTCAATTTCTTCCCAGAACAAGGGACATTGGAGTTATTCAAGTCAAATTTCAAGACATCTTGGAAGGTTTGAATAAATTAGACGTTTCCAAAGGTTCTGGCCCTGATGGAATACCACCCGTATTTATGAAGAACTTAGCATTAGAACTTACAGCACCTTTATTTTGGCTTTTTAATATGTCACTGGAATCTGGGATCTTCCCCAAACTTTGGAAAAGTTCCTATCTAGTACCTATTTTTAAAAGTGGAAAAAATCGGACATTTGTAACTATCGTGGAATTGCCATTATTTCCTGCATTCCTAAACTTTTTGAAGCAATTATCAATGAAAAATTGTTTTCTCAAATCAAAAACAGACTGACTAATAAGCAACATGGATTCTTCAAAGGACGATCAAATTTGTGCTAGATTTATTGGAATTCGTCAACTACTCACTGATAGCAATGGACAATGGCAACCATGTAGAAGCTCTTTATACAGACTTCAGCAAGGCTTTTGATCGCATTGACATAGCCATGCTTCTATTCAAATTGCGAAAAATGGGAATTGAGGCAGGAATCCTCCGATGGCTCGAATCCTATCTTACTAACCGTCAACAAATAGTTAGATTCAAAGGGAAGAAATCAAATCCTATTAAGGTCAGTTCTGGAGTCCCCCAAGGCTCTCACTTAGGTCCTCTTTTATTCATTTTGTATGTAAATGACATTTCCTTTATTCTCAAAAACATTAAATTTCTTATTTACGCTGATGACATGAAACTATTTTTAGAAATAAGAAACAAAGAAGATATCATGACATTCCAGAAAGAAATAAATGATTTCTATATTTGGTGCAACAAAAGTCTTTTACAGCTGAACGTAAAGAAATGTAATTCGATAGCTTTTAGTAGGAAACGAAACACCCCAGACATAACTATCAATCTAGGGAATCAGCCAGTTGAAAAATGTAAAAAAACAAGGGATTTAGGAGTTATCTTGGACTCGAAACTAACTTTCATTGAACATTACAATACTATCATCAACAGAGCAAATAATATGCTTGGATTTATAAAACGTTTTTGTTACAATTTTCATGATCCGTACACAATAAAAACATTGTACATTGCATATGTGAGGTCAATACTGGAATATTGTAGCGTGGTTTGGTCACCATTTTCAGTCACCCATGAAGAACGACTAGAATCGGTACAGAAGCAATTTTTACTGTATGCACTTCGTAAATTAGGTTGGACAAGGTTTCCGCTTCCATCTTATGAAGCCCGCTGCATGCTCATCAGCATCCAATCATTAAAAGAGCGCCGTGAATTTGCATTAGTATCATTCGTAAATGACATTGTTTCGCAACGCGTTGATTCAGCAGAACTTTTGTCAAAACTTAATTTTTACATACCGTCGCGGCAACTACGAAATAGAAATATATTTATTACAAGCCATCATCGTACAAATTACGCCAAATTTGTACCTCTGAATCAGATGATGGCAACTTACAATAAGCATGGAGAAAATGTAGACTTTACTATGACCAAAACAAAACTAAAACAATACTTCAATTCAATTAGATAATGACGAACGATTCAAAACATTAAAAATGCAAATCTGATGTGTTAGTTTTCTAAGGCGTACTGTATATATAAGTGAAACATAAAATGTAAGCACTATTGTAACAAAACGGTCTACTATTGAATGACGACAAATAAATAAATAAAAATAAAGTTTGTATCCTCTTATAAACAGAAAATCCAAACTTTGTCTGAAGAACAAACTACTAATATTTAAACAAATTTTTAGACCGGCTATGCTGTATGCTGTTCCAATATGGTCTAGTTGTTGTGCTACTAGGAAAAAAACACTTCAAAAGGTTGAAAAAAAATTTGTGGAGGTTTTTTTGGGTGGGTGCTTTGGGGGGGTGTTCTAAGTACATAGAATTTCGAATGTTGAGACTTTAGAACAAATGTACAACAAAATAATTAATAATTTCAGACAAAAATCGTTGCAATCTTTTTTTGCAATGATTAATTCCCTTTATGCTTAGTTAACATTAAGTTTAGTTTGTTTTTAGTTTTAAGATTATTATTGTTATACTGACACGCAGGAATAGAACCTGTTTTAAATACTGAACTGCTATGGCATGAACAATGTAAACAAAATTATGTACATATTTTAACAATACGTTGATACGTTACGGTAGAAGTTGAAGCACCTAGATTAACATGAAATGTAAATATTGATAAATTTGGAACAAATAAAAAGTTAAAAAAAAGCTTGGGACCGCACTTGTGACCGATGTGCTGGTACTTTCTGAGCCAAAAACTATATCCAATTTCTTCTTGACATTGAATTGGAATTGTTACACTACACAAAAAGTGTTCTAATTTTTTTCTCTTATCTTATTTCTCTTCTTTTATTTGCAGTAAATAAACTTGAAGTTCAATCGAAAATGGTTTTCGGCAAAGTTGTTGATGGATAATTTGTTTTTTGTCTGTTTTGTCAGGCCTAAACCAGAGTCGACCCATCATGGCTTTTGGTAGTCTTCGCCGGCTGTGTTTCATTGTTGGTGTTTATGTTGCGTTGTCGTGTGTTATCGTTATCGTTTAGATGTTGATGTCCTTCAGGAATTGAGTAATGCTTTTTAACTCGTCCACGTTTTGGTCCAAGAATATTTGGGTTAGTGGTTTCAAGCTATGTAGAACATGTACTCTAATAATTTGGTACCCCATCTGGGGTACCAAATTATTATTTTCGTTTATACGAATACGGAAATCCTTTGGCCATGTCTAGTCGAACCCTGCGATCGGGTAAAGTGATTGGTAAAACGATTAGTGCACGTGCTGGAGTGCAAGTGGTGGTCACGGATGATCCAGATCTCATCCTGGGCGAGCGTGTCAGATATGCCGGGGAGTGGATACAGACGAGATGGTGAGATGCGACGATTGTATGAAATGGAATCACTTCCAGTGTGTTGGAGTCACGCAACAGATTGAAGATTTTTCCTGGAGTTGTGCCAAATGCCGAGTAGCAAAAGGTGTCCAAGAAACCATCTCAGCTGATGGAGCTTCTCAAGACAGGGGTGATCTTTCGAAGCAGATGTCGAAATCCAACTCGTTACCAGTTCTTCCGGCACAACAGCAGCACCAGTCCGGGACCAACACCGGTGAGTTCGCAACTCAGACGCCTTTCGCGACTCCATTGCGATGGGATGTCAACACAAGCAGAGAGCCTTCCGTTATTGCTTCTAAAGCTGCATCTGATTCATCACGTGGTTCACCACAAGCCTTGGCAAGGCTGAAACTACAGAAGCTTGAAGAATTGAGGAACATTGAGCGACGTGGAGCAGAGCACCAACAATTAATTGCAGCAGAAGAAACAAAAAAAGAAAAGGCATTCCTTGAGCAGAAGTATCAGCTACTAGAGGAGGCCGCCAGTGAAAATGGTTCGTCCAAAGACGGTTTTGCGAGTAGAACAGATAATTGGGGTTCAACTACGAATCAACATCGCGGAAAGCTATCTGAAATCGATGTCGAACGTCAACAAAATGCGAAAAGCTTCTTGGGTAATATGCAGCTGTGGAATACAGCCAATGTAGGTATCACCAGCAGCTGGTCGTCAATGCCGGAGCCAAATCCTCCAGATCCATTTCCAGTACCGGAGTCCATGTTGAACTACCCCGTAGGTCCACCAGCTTTGAACAATCAAATGCAGCATGCCGCTTTCAGACCAGCAAACCAAGCTCCATCATCGCACAGATCTCGACCATTTCCACCCGTTGAACTATCACGTCGTGTTTCGATGGCTCCATGTCCACGTTTGACTGAAAAAGGAGGAGATCTAGGTCGTGGGTCATCGAAATATCAGCCGCAAGAAACAGGTGTTCAAGGCTCGGATTTTTGCCCAGCACGACCCCGCACCAATCATGCTACGGTCCCAGAGTATCAACGATACATTTAAAACCCGATTCACTCACAAGTTTCTCAATCGAATCATCCTCATTCGTCCACGATTGGCCCGCATCGCAACTACGATCAAGAAGAAAATGCAGAGCAATTCCAGATTTCTCGAAAGCAATTAGCTGCGCGACAAGCAATATCGAAGGATCTGCCAACGTTTTCCGGTAACCTGAAAGAAGGGCCGTTGTTTCTCTCCTCATTAAATAGTACAACAGCAATGTGTGGATTTACTAGTGAAGAAAACATCGTCCGCCTGCAGAGATGCTTGAAGGGTAGAGCATATGAGGCCGTCAAAAGCAGGTTGTTACATCCATCGAACGTTACCAGTGTCCTTTCAACACTCAAGATGCTGTTCGGACAACCGGAGATAATCGTACATTCTATGATGTCGAAAATCAATTCCCTTCCAGCGCTGAGAGAAGACAAACTAGATACTCTGGTGGACTTTGCCGTCAGCGTTGAAAATTTTTGCGGTACAATGGACGCATATGGATTGGAAGAATACTTTTATAATGTAACTTTTCTGCATCAGCTCGTCAACAAGCTTCCGCCATCGATAAAGTTGAGCTGGGGGCAATACCGCCGATCGCTTCCAATGGTCAACTTGCCGTCCTTTAGTAGATGGTTGTATTCGCTTGCGGAAGCAGCCAGTGCTGTCAGCATCCCAAGCATCAGCTTTGAATCCAAACCAGTTCGTAACAACTCACGTGCTGTCAAAAAGAGCAACTCGTTCGTCAACGCTCACTCCGAGGAAACCCTTACAGGTCATCGTTCTACAGCGCCACTCAACGCAAAGGCTGCAGCCGATAGCTGCCCAGTATGCAAAGGAAGCTGCAAATTGATCGCAAAATGCAAGCGTTTCCTGGAGTTCTCACGTGATTCTCGCTGGGCAACCGTTCGTGATTTGAGCCTTTGTCGTAGATGCCTTCGTCAACACAAGGGAGGATGTCAAGCAAAACTGTGTGGAAAGAATGGCTGTGAGTTCAAACACCATGAACTACTGCATAATGATCAAAAGATTTCATCGCTGCCATCGAATACCTCTCCTAACGGTAAAGAAAAATCTTCGTCGAATCAGCGCCACAGTGCCACTCAACAGCAAGCAACAAGTTCGTCCGAACACGGGTGTCATACACATCAGGTAACCTCCAGTCAGGTCCCATTCCGCTACTTACCAATCGTGTTGCATGGAATGAACCGGTCAATCCAAACATTCGCCTTATTGGATGACGGGTCGGAACTCACCCTACTCGACAAACAGCTTTCGGATGAACTGCAGCTTGAAGGGCAACCTAAGCCATTGTGCCTACATTGTCCAGGAACAAAACGAGGAGAAGAAGGTTCGAAGAACCTCAAAAGTATGTCATGCAGGGTGTGCGCACCCTATGTCATGCAGGGTGTGCGCACAGTAGCAGAATTACTTCCTCCAACGCAAACTCTCAACTTCGAAGAACTAGCTGAACAGTATCAACAGCTCAGGGGCTTGCAAATTGGTTCCTACCAAAACGCGACCGAAAATCAACGGAAGAAGGACAAAATCTTAGTGGGACAAAAACAAAAGCCCCACAAACAATAATAAAACCGGGGAATAGGAAGGAAAAAAAAAAACCAACCAACCCCGCGCACCATTTGGTGGCCCCCCGGGGGAGAAAAAAAAAAAAAAAAAAAGGGAAGAAAAAAAGAAGCACAAATTCACAGAGAAACAGAAAGAAAAAAGGAAAATTGTTTGTGGGGGGGGGGGGGGGGTGGGGGGGGGGGGGGAAAGGGGGGGGGGGGGGTTTGTTGGGTGGTAGGGGGGGGGGGCTGAAACTAGATGTTTCACCCGACAACAACTCAGCAGCACGAGACTCTTGGAACTGGGTCACAGGGTCGGCGCACTACTGGGCAAACTGGAGGGGCTTCGCGGACTAAAGGGCACTCAAGCTTTCAAATAAATAAACTACACAGAACGGATAAACTCATACACTGTATTCTATCTGCTGTTTTTCGTGTGGTTGGACATAGGACGTACCTTCAAAACTACGAAGACGACGGTGACTACGACGACTACAGTCTCGCGAGCGCTCGCGATAAGGTGCCAGAAAGATTCCGGCGATGGCGGACGAACAAATGCCAACCTTCGGCAAGATGGTGGTGGAACTACCGGCTGGTGTACCGTTGGTTACAGCGCGATGGCGGTCAGACTGGCGCGTCTACCGTTCGTAGGCTGTAGTGCGATGGCGGTTGGTTCGCTCACTTCGACCGAGACGGTGATTTGGTGACGGGCTGGGATAGCAGTTGCGGAGCCGGTTCTGATGCACAGGCGCTTCCTCCTGACGTAGCCGGTCGACGACGGCAAGGCCGCCCTCTGTCGAACCGGGGAGGGACTCTCTCCTTGATATTTAGGGCCTTTGCCCGAGATGGATATCCTCTTTTACACTTATGGCCCGAAGCCAGAGGAATGTGGGTCCTTTGCTATTAGGTGTTGGTGACTAAAAAGCCTCCTCCACCGTAGCGTGCACTGGCGGTCCTTGACTCGCCAACCAAACAAGTGATTCCAATAAACGGACAAAAAAGGTCCAAACTCGGCGTAGCTTCAAACGTATAATTCCGCAAAACTGAACACTTCTGGTCTACACGCTCGCCTGTAACTAAGTGAACGATCCCTGTTCACAGAGCATCCAAGAACCCTTCAGCTCGTCACCCGTGACTTTGTGTCACCATTTTTCCATGGCTTTGCGCGCCTTTTGCAGCCCTCGACCGTTAAGCATGGCCATGATGTCTGCCCAGTGAGTTTCACCGCTACTGTTTGGTATGTTTACTTGAATGCTCGATCACATGGTGCACATTAAAAAAAAACATCGCATTTCGCTTATTGTAACAGGACGGTTACACTATTCCCCCGCCAAGGTTAAATAATTGATCTGGTTAACAAGAGCAATTATTTAATCCCACACAGAGGTCCAATTATCTTTCTCAAAGCTAACAGGTAGTATCCAAAAATTCAAACAAACATATACTAATCGCTACGCGAAGCAGTTAAAATTCAATAAAAAAAACAGTTACAAACTCATCAAACACATTAAAATCATCGGCAAACTAAAAGCTAAAATTTCATTTAAAAAATTGCTATAATTGAGCACGTGTGATCAAATTGTTGTGAGTATTTGTTTCAGTGTATACCATGGGATGAATTGTTCTACTACTTCGATTCCACTCAGTTCATCTCGGCTTCATCCTACTCGTGGTAGGAGATGGAGATGACCAATCAGTTTACTTTCACACGCGATCGCGATCATAGACTCTGTTAGCCGTACATCTACAACGGAGTTGATTTTTAAAGAAAAAGGAACAATGGACTACAAATTAAAATGTGCTACTGTGAACAAAACGGACTAGGAAAAGTAACAAATGGTGATATTATGAGATAAGTGATCTTTTTATGTATGTATCTACTGCGTTAAGCTGGACGAAACTTTCTATTTTCAGGTTTGTTCGACCAGGTGGCCTCCTAGTCCTACAGGCGTGATATACTATGGAGCTCCTATTCTTGCGGTTGAGCTTTCGGTGCACAATGAAAGCCTTCTTTCTAAGTTTATCGCCTGTGGAACAACCCTGAAAACGATGATATTTCATCTTCAAAGGACTGTTGTAAATGGTCCAAAGTGGTTATTTGTAAGTACCGACACAATTTTATAATTTTACCCTATGTCTACATCTTATCATCTAATTTTAACCTATCCTTATCCTATTCCTATTCTATTTTATTATCTATCGCTTTTGTAATAACCACATTCGTATCACGTTTTACTAACAAAAGGGTTCAATCTCCTATCTATTTACAAATATTTTTGCTGCTCAGCTTTTTAATTGATGAGGCCATTACTCTTTAATTGCAGGTTGGATCACTGATTGGCTTCATCGGCTTCATCCTCTCTCGAGCAAGAGAGCTTTTTCTCTGCTCTATGGCTGGGACAATCGACCATACTTCACCATGAAGTTCACCATGCTATCAGTCCACTTTCCACCATACAGTTCATTCGATCCAGGTGCAATGATGACCGACGATGCTAATCTATGGTGATATAGCTCTGTGCTAAATAAAGCACTTGTATGTTGTGGTTTGTTATGATTAACTTAGTACGGTATTCTTAGTGGTTATACTCGGATTTTCTTTTAGGCAATTTTATCCCTTATCAGCGAGAATCCGAATCATTTGGACGGAGATCGGCTGCTGAGAAAACGCCGATGTGCTTCCCATTCTCGTCAGCCAGCTCGTAGGAGCTTGTTCCTCGCCTCGCTAGGATGACACACGGAACGTAGACTGGACCATACTTGGCGTTGTATCTCTCAGCAGCAGACGACAACTGGAAATTTCGCTTGAATACCCGCTGTCCCACTTGGTAAGTCGGAGCAAATTTTTTGTGACGAAGGTTGTAATTTCTTACATTCTTAGCATGATTCTTTAATAGATTTTCCTCTACGATTTTAAAAACTTTTTCATTTATCTGCTTCCGAAATACTTCTCTCTGGTCTATTGAGATCTCCTTCTCATCCCTTTCAAGACGATGCTGTTCTCCTTTCGTAACTTTTTCGTGGCCGTACAATATCCTGTAAGGTGAAAATCCAGTCGAGGCATGTACTGTCGTATTCAGCATCTCTTCGACTTCATAGATTTTAGTGTCCCAGTTCCGTTGATCCTCTTTCATGTATGTTCTCAAGCATGCATTTATTGTCCGGTTTACTCTTTCTACCGGGTTCGCCTGACTATGGTGTCTGGAGTTCAGCCAATGTTGAACCACTCGACGTTGAAGCAATGCTTGGAACTCTTTACCCACAAATGTTGTAGCATTATCGGAGATTATGACCTCTGGTGTACCAAACCTTCTCATCCAACCGTCTTCTACAATTCTGGACACTTCCTTCGCTTCTATTTTTCTCAGCGGTGCCAGCAGGGTCCATTTAGAAAACAGGTCCATCATGACCAATAAATGGCATTTACCCGACTTGCTCCTAGGTAAACTTTGTATGAAGTCCAGTGCCAGTATCTGAAAGGGCTTGTTGGTAAGTTTTGGCCTTCCCATCTCCGGTACTGTAGCTACCGTCGACGGTTTACAAGTCTTACACGTGGAACAATTCCTGATGTATTTCTTGCAATCAATGGCCATACGAGGCCAATAGTACTTGCACTTCAAACGTCGAATGTTTTTCTCGTAGCCCGGATGCATCGCTGCATCGTGCTCCTCTTCTAAAACAGTTTTCCTTAGTTCTTCAGGAACACATAGCTTCCAGTCGAATCTATAATCTAGTACTTCCGTTGGGCTAGATACGAACTTGTACAGTTTGGATGCCTCAATCTTAAAGTCCGCATAATCCTCTGGAGACTCGGTAACCTTTTCGAACAAGTCTGAGTACCAGTCGTTTCGGTTGCTGATCTCCATGGCTTCGATCGATCTTGACAAGGCATCCGGAACTATATTTTCCTTGCCCTTGCGGTGGCGAACTACCATGTCATACTGCTGCAACAGCATACTCCAACGGCTTAACTTGGAGGACGACTTCCATTTGGTATTCATTATGAATGATAACGCGGACGAATCAGTGATTAGTGTAAATTTAGTCCCTTCTACATAAGGTCGATACTTCTCGATCGCCTCCATTGCAGCCAGACCCTCTTTCTCTGCTGCTTTCCACGACCTTTGAGGAGTAGTTAACTTCCTCGAAAAGTAAGAGATCACATGTTCAACACCGTCATGCTCCTGGGTTAAAATTCCCGCAATTGCACTATCGCTAGCATCGGTCTGTATTGTGAACGGGTACTCGAAGTTTGGGTTCGCTAAAATGGGCGCCGAGATCAACCGTTCTTTAAGATCGATGAAAGCTGCCTCTGCTTGATCGTTCCATCTAACTACCTTTGGTTTTCCCTGCAATAGATTGGTAAGTGGACCTGTGATTTCACTGTACCTTTCTATGAATCGTCTATAATAATTTATCATTCCCAAGAACCGTCTAAGAGACCGAATTGATGTCGGGCGCTCAAAGTTTACTATCGCCTCAACTTTGTCCGGATTTGGTCTTACTCCATGCTGGGAAAGAATAAATCCTAAATACGGTAGTTCAGGGACACAGAATTTTGATTTCTCCAAGTTGATAGATAAGTTTGCATCCTTCAGTCTACGAGCTACATCCTTTAGACACCGAAGATGGTCCTCGAAGGTCTCGTTCGCGATAACTATATCGTCTAGATACACGAACACCTTCGGTTCCAACTCCCCATATCCCAGTACCTGGTCCATCAGCCGCGATAGAGTTGCTGGGCTGTTGACCAAGCCAAATGGTAGCCTGGTGAATTGAAACAACCCCTTGCCAAAGACTCGGAAAGCCGTGTATTTACGCGAATCTTTGTCTAAAGGAATCTGCCAAAATGCTTTGGACAGATCTATTGTTGAGAGATAACGCGCAGATCCCAATCTTCCGAGGATCCGGTCTTGGTGTGGCAAAGGGTAGGCATCCCTCCGAGTCCTATCGTTGAGTTTCCTTGCGTCCAAACACATTCGGACCTTCAAGCTGGTTTCTTCGTCGCTGGTATCGCCTTTTTTAATCACTGGAACTATCAAAAGTGCCCAATCACTCGTAGATCGCTCGACTACTCCTGCTTGAATCCATTTGTCCAGTTCCAAGTTAACCTGCTTCTGAACTTCTGGAGACCAAGGGTATGGATTTAGCCGAACTGGCCCTGCTGTTTGGAATTCCTCTGTGATTTCTATTTTGTGGGTTATGAGCGGAGTTGTGTCTAAAATATGACCTTCATCGAACGCCTTAAACTCACTTTTTACTGCTTTTAACTGTTTTAGTTGTTCTGCAGTCAACTGGGTATCATCTTCCTGCTCAACCTCTACTTCTTCCACAAGCGCCTCTGATGGATTTATTATCGTGGGTTCAATTCCAAAGAGTTGCCAAAAGTTCATCCCTAAGATAAACCTTCTCTTTAAGGAGGGAGCAATTAACGTAGTAACCAGTCTCGTTCTACCATTAAATGTGATAGGAAGATGCACTGCTCCTCTAACTTCTAAGATTTCTCCCCCAGCGGTGAAAAGCTTCGTTTTAGTATGAGTTCTTTTAATCTTTAGCTTCGTCAGCAACTTTTCACCTCCAACGCCCAAAATTGAGACTTGGGCGCCACTATCTAACAACCCTACCATTGGCAATCCCATCACCTCGATTCTAACGAAAGGACGATTATCTCCCTCGACTGATACCGTTAACTCCTCAACTTCTATATTAGATGATACAAAGACGGTTGGAGGTTTTTGCGAATGCCCTCGACGACCTCCTACGTCGATTTGCGTCCGTTTTTTTTGACAAAACGGACAATTCTCTCTCGTGAAGTCATGGAACCCACAATTCGTACAGAACGTATCTCTCTTTCTAAGACACGCCTGGTAGTGGTGATGTCTCCCTCTACAGTTGAAGCAAACATTGCCCTCTGGCACTCGGTATTCCGCTACTCGTTTTTCCAGGGTTCCATTACTACTGCCTTCCTGTGCTACTGATGGTGGCTTTGAAGACTCCTGCTTTTGCTCTGGTTTCTTTTGGAACGTTCTTTCTTGACTCTTTCCACTATTGGTATTGTTTCCAAAAGATTTTGGTTTCCATTCCTTACCGCCTGCGGGTGCTGGTTTCTGATACGTCGTCCTAGAAACTTCATGCACTTGTGCGGATTTATGGCCTACCTCATTGTCCTTATTCCGGTACAGATACCAATTAGCGGAGTCTAATTTTCTTCCCCAAGCTTTCAAAGCTTTAAGAGTTCTTACATTTTTGACCACCAGAGCATTTTTATAATCCGACCTTAGATTTCGGAAAACAATATCGAACTGCCGTTCCTCTGATGCCGGAACCGACATGTACCCAAAAATCTCTTTCATAGCATTGAAGTAATCCGTAAATCTCTCAGATCTTCTTTGCCTTCTCTGGGAAGCCTGCTGCTCATAATGAAAGTCTAAATCTGGCGACTGGTACTCCAACTTCATTTCGGTGACTAATTCGCTCCAATTTTTAAAATCCCCATTTCTTTTTGCCTCCATGTACCACGTTCGAACCTCCCCTGAAAACAAGTGAATTGCTTCGTTGAAAAGTGCCCTCCTACACATATTTTCTGCTTCGGCCATAAACTCAACCTCAGCGATGAACTTGTTCAGTAGCTTTCCGTCATCTTTCCCGTCATATTTTAACTTCCACTCTGCAACTGAACGTGGTCTGCGTCTCGTACCTCTTCTGCTGTTGTTTCTCGAATCTCCTGAACTGCTACTCGTACCATCCTCGCTAGAATTTCCCGAACGATCCATATAATCATCGCTTGATACTTCTGTGCTCTCTGGTTTTCGTTGTTGGATATGCTTTTTCACTCTTCTTTTGCCTGCTTCCGGTTTTTCTGGTCGCTTTCTAACCTTAGCTTTTAACCCTTTTTCTTTGTTTTGCTGTTTTTCAACAACTTTTTCCGTTTCCCTTTCTTTCACGGTTTCTACCAATTCTTTCCCCTGACCTGTTTTAGATTCAGTCCCTTCCATCAAACTCAATGCACTCAACCGCTTTTCTAGGTATCTTTCCACTCGACCTATTATTGTTTTCATCATTTTGTCTGAGTTCTTCAACTTCTTCTTCTTCCCCCTCAAACCTTTCTTCGGAGTACTCTTTTTTCGTTGTCTCGTCTCCTTTCCCCTATTTTCTCCTTCTTCTTCTGAAAAAGTCGACTCTAGCTCATCGGATTCCTCCTGACTCTGAACACTCAACCTGCTCAACCCTTTCCGTAACTTTTCTTGCGTTTCTAACACGGTGTCTGGGTCCGTCGAGAGAAACTTGAAATAGTTGTTGAGCAACCGAAACACTACGTTTTCTAGACCTTGGGTATTATACTTCATCTCATCCTTCAATCTAACTAACCGGAAAAGCAAATGCACTAAACGTGTTTTCAATGGAGGCATATCTGCCTTCTTAACTCTTTTATTTTCTAACTCCTCACATATCATCGCTATCTTCTCATCCAGTAGATGGAATTCAGCCTCTTGCTGTTCCTCTGGCAATTTAAACGTATCAACACTGTTCTCTTCTATTTGTAGCTTCATCAGCCCACGTAGTTTGCGACTCTTAATGTCTCTAGAATCACCGCTTGAGAACTTTCCTTGTCGAATCATAAGTTCATGCTCTACTTCATCATCCAACAAGTGTGCAACGTCCATCGATTGATACAACATAATATACTCAGTATTCATTTTGCTTATTTAAAAATGTTACGAATTCAATAAAACTAATATTAGGGAATAAACTAGGAAATTCAAATAAAAAGTAGCACAATATAAGAATAAAATTCACTTCACTTAGTTTTAAAAAATAACAAAATAATTCAAAAAAAAAAAATTTGAGTTAAAATAAATAGGTTTATTGGTTTTGGTGTTGGTTGTGTTAGGGTTGGGGTTTAAATTGTAGTTCCTTACTTTTTTATTTTATTTTGGTTTGGGTTTGCATTTGCAGTTGGTGGGTTGGGGTTTTGCGTTTAGCCCACCACCTACCTCTTTATGGTTTCTTTTTTCTTTTTTTTTTTTTTTTTTTTTTTATTTTAAGCGCAACGAAACCGATCACTGGGCTTTCCTTTTTTTTGTGGTGGCGGGGGTTGGTGGGGGGCAGAAAATACAGACGGTGTAACACAATAGTGTAAAGTGTTGTGTTCTCGCCCCGCGTGTGTGAAAAAAAAATAAAAGTTTTTTTTTTCTTGGGGGGCAATTGAAACTAATGTTTCACCCGACAACAACTCAGCAGCACGAGACTCTTGGAACTGGGTCACAGGGTCGGCGCACTACTGGGCAAACTGGAGGGGCTTCGCGGACTAAAGGGCACTCAAGCTTTCAAATAAATAAACTACACAGAACGGATAAACTCATACACTGTATTCTATCTGCTGTTTTTCGTGTGGTTGGACATAGGACGTACCTTCAAAACTACGAAGACGACGGTGACTACGACGACTACAGTCTCGCGAGCGCTCGCGATAAGGTGCCAGAAAGATTCCGGCGATGGCGGACGAACAAATGCCAACCTTCGGCAAGATGGTGGTGGAACTACCGGCTGGTGTACCGTTGGTTACAGCGCGACGTCGGTCAGACTAGCGCGTCTACCGTTCGTAGGCTGTAGTGCGATGGCGGTTGGTTTGCTCACTTCGACCGAGACGGTGATTTGGTGACGGGCTGGGATAGCGGTTGCGGAGCCGGTTCTGATGCACAGGCGCTTCCTCCTGACGTAGCTGGTAGACGACCTCAAGGCCGCCCTCTGTCGAACCGGGGAGGGACTCTCTCCTTGATATTTATGGCCTTTGCCCGAGATGGATATCCTCTTTTACACTTATGGCCCGAAGCCAGAGGAATGTGGGTCCTTTGCTATTAGGTGTTGGTGACTAAAAAGCCTCCTCCACCGTAGCGTGCACTGGCGGTCCTTGACTCGCCAACCAAAAAAATGATTCAAATAAACGGACAAAAAAGGTCCTAACTCGGCGTAGCTTCAAACGTATAATTCCGCAAAACTGAACACTTCTGGTCTACACGCTCACCTGTAACTAAGTGAACGATCCCTGTTCACCGAGCATCCAAGAACTCTTCAGCTCGTCACCCGTGACTTTGTGTCACCATTTTTCCATGGCTTTGCGCGCTTTTTGCAGCCCTCGACCGTTAAGCATGGCCATGATGTCTGCCCAGTGAGTTTCACCGCTACTGTTTGGTATGTTTACTTGAATGCTCGATCACATGGTGCACATTAAAAAAAAACATCGCATTTCGCTTATTGTAACAGGACGGTTACAAACCCACGGAGTATCCCTCAACTCAGCCTGGGAAGGGCCCGCAACGGGGATGTCGGTATGTCGGTTGGGGGGGGGGCTGGGGGGGGAGTGTTGGCGAGGGTGGTGTTGTTGGGGGGCTTTGTTGGTGGTGGGGGGGGGCGGGGGTTAAAAACGGGGAAGAACCGGGGTGGGGGGGGGGGGGGGGGGGGGGGGGGGGGTCGGATGGGGAAAGGGGGGCGGGAGAGTGTGGGGGGGGGGGTGGGGGGGGGGTTGGGGTGGTGGGGGGGATGAGGTGGGTTTTTTGTTGTGTTGTTCCTTATCTACCTTAAAATCCTGCTTCAAGAAGTTTGGCGCTCTGGAATAGGCTGGGATGACCAAATCGATGGCGTTTTGTTCGAGAAATGGCAAATGTGGCTACGAGTCCTCCCTCAAGTCGAACAAATCAGCATACCACGGTGTTACGTTATCCGACAAACTGATGACTACGAAGACATCCAACTTCACACGTTTGTTGACGCCAGTGACAATGGAATCGCAGCAACCTGTTACTTACGCTTCGCCCATGAGGATCTCGAGGAATGCAGTTTAGTTGCCGCTAAAACCAGGGTGGCACCAATCAAATTTCTCTCCGTCCCTAGGATGGAACTGCAAGCAGCTTTGATTGGTTCCTGATTAGCTCGATCGGTTTCAGGAGCCCTCACGATCCGAATTTATCAACGTTTATTCTGGTCAGACTCACAAGACGTTCTATATTGGATAAAATCTGATTCACCGGTCGTAGCCTTCCGGGTAAGTCAAATACTCGACACAACAGAAATGATCGAATGGAGATATACATATACCTACCCACTCAAACGTAGCAGACGATGGAACCAAATGGAAAGGTTTAGGTCTTTATTTTCCGGAAAATCATTGGCCACGTTCATCGAAGGATAAAAACACTGCCGATCTCGAGCTTCGCCCGAGTGTAATGTCACACTTTGCAACACCAGATCCTGTTGTACGCGTCAGCGATTTCTCTAGCTGGACTCGATTAATCAGAATTATAGCACTAGTTCACCGATTTACTAGCAACTGTAAGCAGAAGATATTGAAGAACTCGTTAATGAGTGGGCCTCTCTCCAACCATGAGATATTCTCCGCCGAAAGTTATTTACTTCGCCATACTCAACTGGAAATTTATCCTGACGAAATCGCTCTTCTTCAACAATCGCAGGAAAACCCGGAATCATCCAGGACACCTTTACCCAAAACAAGTCCACTGCACCAGAAATCTCCATGATTAGACAAACACGGAGTTTTGAGGATGCGAGGTCGTATCGCAATTTACCAAATTACTGTTGTGACTTTGCAACCGAAGATTCTAAAAACCCTATAATACTTCCCCGTGACCACCCTTCCACCAAATTACTTATTGCACATTACCATCAAAAGTTCCACCACCAAAATCATGAGACTGTAATCAACGAGATCCGCCAAAAATACAGTATTCCAAAGCTTCGCATGAGCTTTGCCAAGATTCGAAACGACTGTCAACGCTGCAAGAATAACAGAGCAACTCCACGGGTGCCGATTTGCCCGCCTCGCGACTCACTGCCTTTGCTATGGCCTTTCACTCACGTTGGCATTGATTTATTTGCTGCCGTCGGACGCATAAATGTCACATGTTACAAACGAGCAAAATGAGAAAAACGCATTTGAAGTTTCAATATATATTTACACTGTTACCGCACAATTTCGCTCTTTTTATTGACTTTAACGCAATAAACTATCGAAGCATATTAATATTATTGAGTCTTACTCAAACTTGCCAAAAAAAAAACTATTTTTTCCACTTTTTTTCAATCAAATCCCAAATGTGACACTTATGCCGCGAAATTCTCTGGCCAGGCGAAAAATGTACGCATATTTATCACTTCGTGAACTGAGAGATGGTTGTTGTTGATATTTGTTTTGACATTTCACGAGCGACGATTGTATTTCTTTGGCGTGATTTTTCGGTGTCCAGTGGCGAGGAACCGGAAGAGGACTTCCGCGGGTTCGATTTCAAAAATGGCACAGGTGAGCGATTTCCGTCTGCGGACCCGGCAAAATTACCGGTCCCAGAGGTCGACCAATCGGTTTTCAGCGGCAGTGGCGTAGGATCGGAACCTGGGACAAGTTTCCACGGTAGAAACTCCGACGAAGAAAAGGAAACAAGGGAAAGCTGTGATACGGATAGCTCTGGCAGTTTTTCCGAGCTGCGGCCAAAGCGGAAATCCGGAAAAAGAACCAAAAAAGAAATTAAACGAGAAGATTCAGCTAGAAAACGGCATCTGTCGCATACGGCCATTCTGGACAATTGTGGATGCCTCAAAAAGTGCAACTTTTTGAGGCATCCACAATCTTACGCGGGATGACAGACTACAATTCCATAAATTATATTGGGATCTGGACAATGTTGGTCAAGGAAGCTTAATCCGGCAGTATGCTCATCCAAAACTTATCGCACGACGCCGGAAACTTAATCCGGCAGTATGCTCATCCAAAACTTATCGCACGACGCCTTTCTCGCAAAGGTTGCTGGTCTTTAATGAGAGCTTTGCGCCTGTTGGTGCCTACACACGTGCATTTCAAGTGTCTGCGTGCATTTGGTCCGAGTCGGTTAATGGTCGCACAGCCAACGAAATCCTCAGCTGCTTTTTCAAAGTAATCAAAAAGTACGCTGACCTGAAGACAATTATCTTTTGGTTTGATAATTGTAGTTCGCAATATAAGAACTGGAACTTATTCCAACACGTTATCCTACTGATAAACAGTAATGAAATGCAGGTCGAGCGCATACTTTTTAAGTACTTCGAATCCGGACATACGTTCATGGCAGCTGACTCTTTCCATGCGGCGGTTGAATCCAAAATGCGCCATGAACGTGTTGTCACTTTTGAATACTTCAAGTCTGCGGTTGGCAATGCGAAAAACAATGTTGACGTACTTGATATGCAAGCTACAGACTTTTTCCAAGCTAAGCTCACCGTTTCGCAGTACACGATAAACCAGTGCAAGCCCCGCCCGTACGTGGTCTCCATGCGGAAAGTGGTGTTTGAAAAAGGCCGTTATGAACTTGGATACGCAGACAACATCAACAGTGAAGACCTCAAATACTGCAAGTTGTTTTCCAAGAAGCAACATAAGTTGGTTGAAAAGGATTCGTTCTCTATTGAGACAAATGTACGTTGGCAAAATGCTCGCCAAGGAATTGAAGAAGAGAAGAAAACTTCTCTCCTGAAAGTGGTTCTACCTATCGTTAACGAAGAGGAAAAATCATTTTTCATTAATCTTCCGACGAAGCAACAAGCTGCTAATTAATCGTTGTACTTAATTAAAACTTTAAATAAATATTATCGCCACAACACGTTACAATAATTATGCGTCTTATTAGGATAAAATGGGTTTGGCAAAGCGTTCCTCTTCATATTTTTTTTTGGGGTTTGGATTTTTTTATTTTTTTTTTAGGCACAGTTTGGTATCGCCTCTCCCCCAAAGGGCCGGGGGGTTTCCGGGGGGGGGGGTTTCAAAAAAAAAAAACCCCCCCCCCCCCCCCTGAACAACACCCATAAAAATTTTTAAGTGTGGGTGGGGGGGGCCCAAACCTACCTACCCCCCCCTTGTTAGATTATAGTAAGCGTTGCATCTGAATACTGATTATAGTAAGCTTTGATTTTTCAAATAAACATTCATTCGTTACTTGCACTCTAACTTAAGCAGACGTTTCTATCAGGTTATGAGCCCTAGTGAAGTTTCCATAGTTACGGCTGTTGTTACCGGCCGAAAGTGAAAATTTTTCTTCGAGACACCGAAGATGGCAGGAGGAAAGACACGGCGTTCTGGAGAAAACTTGGGACCTCCAGGAAACCAGCCGGCAGGCCAATCTGGTGCCACTTCAAGCCAGACTGCGCCGGTGGTGAGCGGTGAGAGGATTCCGACCGGCAATTTTTCGCTTCCGTTGGTGCAGAAGCTTAAAGGACGGGAGAACTATGTGTCCTGGACCTTTGCGATGCGGATGGTGATGATCCGCGAGGGAACCTGGCGAGCAGTTGATCCCCCGGAAGGTGTTCAAGTCGACCAGGATTTGTCGTAACCATACAATTACAGCCTTGTCCAGCGGGCCAAGACTGCACAGGAGGCCTGGAACAGTCTGAAAACGGCGTTTCAAGACTGCGGACGGTACCGGAAGATTGGCTTGTTGAGGAAGTTGACCAGGCTGGAGCTGGAAGATTGCTCGTCCGTTGAAGAGTACGTAGATGAGATCATGTCCACGAGCCACAAGCTGGAAGAAATTGGTTTCGTTTTGGACGACGAATGGCTGTCGTTGATTTTGCTCATGGGACTACCGAAACGCTACGAGCCCATGATCATGGGATTGGACGCCTCAGGTATCAAGCTCACGGCGGATACGGTGAAATCGAAAATTCTTCAAGACCTCGCCATGGATACCGATGTCAAATCAAGCGGTGCTGCTGGGGAGTTAGCAACTCGTGAAAGGAAGTTCCAGAAGAAGAAGGACAAATCCGGCGTGAAATGCTTCAAATGCGACAAGCTTGGGCACTACGCGTCCGAGTGCCATGTGAAGCCGAAGTCGAATCCCGAGAAAGGATTCCACGGGAAGCAAACGGCTTTGATGACGTGCTTGAAACCGAAGCTGGAGACGGACGACTGGATTTTGGACTCTGAAGCTGGACGGCACATGTGTAAATCCGAGCAGGCGCTCATCAACAAGAAGGATGTCTCGGAAAGCGTTTTTCTGGCCAACTCGACTGAAGTTCCTGTCCCGGCCTTCGGCAGCGTCAAATTGAATGCCGATGTAGAAGGTATGTGCAGTACTCTAGATATTGCTGATGTTTTGCTCGTACCAGACCTGGCGGTCAACTTGCTCTCGGTGAGCCGTATTTGCAAAAAGGGGTTCCGCGTCAATTTCTCGAGGAACTCTTGCGAGGTAGCCAGCGAATCCACCGGTGAGATCATCGCGAACGGTACGGAGGTGGATGGACTGTACAAGCTGAAGCAGTTCGAGCAAACCAGGGCGTTCGTAGCAAATCCCGGGGACAACCTGAAGATGTGGCACAGACGGTTCGGCCACCTGAATCTGGACAGTGTGAAGCGATTGCCGTCAATGGTTGCTGGGATCGAAGTCCGTGGCCAGAACATACCAACGTGCGTCGAGTGTGCTGAAGGTAAGCACCACAAGCAACCGTTCAAGTCGGCGGGTAGGCGATCCACTGAACTGCTGGAGCTGGTCCATTCGGACCTATGCGGACCGATGGAGAAGGCGTCGCTAGGAGGAAGCAAATACTTTGTTACCTTCATAGACGATGCCAGCCGGATGACGTACACCTACTTTCTGAAGTCCAAATCCGAGGCGTTTGATGCATTCGTGGAGTTCAAAGCGTACGTCGAGAAGCAGACAGGTATGTCGGTAACAAGTTTGAGCAGTTCCTGAAGGCAAACGGCATCCGTCACGAGACTTCGGTGGCCTACAATCCGCAACAAAACGGACTTGCGGAAAGGATGAACCGCACGATCGAAGAACGCGCCAGGTGTTTGCTCTTCGATGCTGGGTTGAACAAGCGGTTCTGGGCTGAAGCGACGTCAACGGCGGTGTACCTGATAAACAGATCGCCAACAAAAGGGAAGAAGATCACGCCAATTGAAGAATTCACCGGAAACAAGCCAGATGTTTCAAACTTACGAGTGTTCGGATCAAGAGCGATGGCGTACGTCCCAAAAGTCAATCGGAAGAAATGGGATCCGAAATCGAGGCCGTGTATCCTGGTTGGGTATGCTGACTGTTCCAAAGGTTACCGAGTGTACGATTCAGCAACGAAGCAAGTGTTCGTGAGTCGCGATGTGGTCATCCTGAGCGAGGAGAGGGAACATCCGGAACAGACTGGCGAACCAGAACGGGCCTACGAAGATAGGGACGCCGAAACGACGCCATCTCCAGTTTTGGCATCCGATGATGATGAAAAGGACGATTCCGATGCAGTTGTACTACAGCAGTCCAGTGCGCTCCCTCCGCAACCAACTCGGAACGTTTCTCAACCTACCACGAAGCGCAGCGCGAGGGAGCGCAAAGTACCAGGCAAGTATTCTGACTTTAAGGTGACGTACAGTATCTTTCCTCAGAATCTTGCCATTCCACAGGACCATCATGGCCAGGCGAGGCCAGCGACGTTCATCACTGCGCTCCCGTCACACGAAAAGGAAGAAGCTGTTGAACCACAACACGATTCTGGGCATAGTGACTGGGAGCGCCCAGTCAGAGGCAAGTCGAGCAATAATTGATTGGCAGAGGTGTGCTTCCGGCATCCTCTACTCCACAGATTACTGGCGAACCCGAGACGCTTCAGCAGGTATTGAAACGACCGGACCGTGATGACTGGATCGGCGCAATGGAGTCCGAGCATCGGTCGTTGTGCGATAACGACACGTGGGAACTCGTCGATCTACCGGTGGGACGGAGAGCACTCAAAAACAAGTGGGTGTATGCGCTGAAGACGGGTACGGATGGATCCATCGAACGACACAAGGCCTGACTGTTGATAAAACGGTATTCGCAAGTCAAAGGCGAGGATTACGACGCAACGTATTCTCCGGTGGTGCGGTACGCAACCGTGCGGTACCTCTTGGCGATGGCGGCCAAACACGATCTCCTGGTGTGCCAAATGGATGCGCTGACTGCATTCCTGCAGTGCGAACTTCATGGAGAGGAGATCTACATGGAACAACCGGAAGGGTTCCGGGACGCGCGGGCACCGAAGAAGGTGTGCCGACTCAAGAAGGCCCTGTACGGGCTGAAGCAGGCGAGCCGAATCTGGAACCAGAAGGTGGATCGGAAGCTCAAGGCGATGGGATTCCTGCGATCCAACTACGACTCCTGCGTGTACTTCCGGTTCGGCGGCGGGAAGGTCATTAACATTTCCGTCTATGTGGATGACTTCCTGCTGTTTTCCAACGATCAAGCCGTGGTGGACGAAGTCAAGCATCAACTGTCTTCTGAGTTCCAGATGAAGGACCTGGGGGACGTCAAGCAGATTTTGGGACTGCGGGTCAGCCGATCCGATGGCATGGTAGCCATAGACCAAGAGCATTACATCGACAAACTCCTGCAGCGATTCCGAATGGAGGGATCCAATTCCGTGTCGACACCCCTGGACGTGAACCAAAAGTTGACGAAAGCGATGCAGCCAGAATCTGCGGAAGAGAAGGAGAAGATGAGAGGTACTCCGTTCAAGGAACTCGTTGGTGGTTTTCAGTTTGTGGCACAGTGCACCCGGCCAGATATTAGCCACGCGGTGAGTGTCGTCAGCAGCTTCAGCCACGAACCGGGATCTGCCCACTGGACGGCGGCCAAGCGAATCCTACGATACCTAAAGGGGACGAAGGACTACAAGCTGACCTATCGGGCCGATTCCAAGCAGGACTTCCAAGGATACAGCGATGCGAATTGGGCGAACGACGTTGAAACTCGGCGTTCCATTACTGGCTACGTGTTCCTGCAGAGTGGAGGTGCTATCTCTTGGAGCTCGAAGAGGCAGTCTACCGTAGCACTGTCCACTACCGAAGCCGAATATATGGCGCTCTCTTCTGCCACCCAGGAAGCGGCATGGTGGAAGGGATTCCTGCAAGAGCTCCATGGTGGCGAAATTTCCGTTCCGATCAACTGCGACAACAAGAGCGCAATCAGTCTGGCGGAGAAAGATGTAGGCTACTCTTCGAGAAGTAAGCACATCGATATAAGGCACCATTATGTACGAGAACAAATTGAAGCCATGACCATCTCCCTGAGTCATGTTCCATCGAATCTTCAGGCAGCAGATATTTTCACGAAACCGATTCCAAACTCGAAGCTGCTTGAAGACATGAAAACGTTGGGCATTCAGAAACTACCGCTTAAGGGGGGATGTTAGATTATAGTAAGCGTTGCATCTGAATACTGATTATAGTAAGCTTTGATTTTTCAAATAAACATTCATTCGTTACTTGCACTCTAACTTGAGCAGACGTTTCTATCACTTCTAAACTATCCACGTGTATTGTAGATGGCCCCTAAACTCATGGCATATATTATGAACGGTCCTCAGGGCACATCATGCGGTGGTTTGTTTTTTTTTGGGGTGTTTTTTTTTTTTTTTTTTTTTGGGGGGAAAATTTTGGTTCCTTTTTTCGGGGGGGGAAAATTTTGGTTCTTTTTTTTGAAATGTGAAAATTTGTTTGGGTTTTTTTTTGGTTTTTTTTAAATTAAATCTTTTTTTTTAAAAAAAATTTTAAAAAAAGTATCTCATTATGACGTTAGACATCAAAACCTCTAAAACGTTAAAATGTAACATGTGACATTTATGCGTCCAAGGGCAGTACGTCACATCTACAAACTAAAGATAGTTTATCACATGTAAATACTTAATACTACATGCAAATACTTAATATTACAGTATCGCTTGATAGCACTTAAAGTTGAGTACGGATCGCTGAATGAAAGCGACTCCAATAATCTAATTGAACCCGAATCGAGACATACAAATCTAGACAGGCAGACTGGACTCCAAACAGTAGCGGGACTAAACGTAAGTTACAACACTCGAGGTCCAAAATTTTCAGGTTACATAATCTTTGTGAACATAAAGCCGCTGTAACATTTATGTATAACAAACATAATAATATGTAAGTTATCTCTTATGTGTTTACAGGAAAATAATAATCCCCCTACCAGTAAATCCCAAGCATCGGTCGTTTTATTTGGGGATTATTATTGCGGAAACAATCCCACCCGTTGGCAATTTCCAACAGTAATCTCCTCCTTTGTCGTGAGGTTTAGGCCTTTGCACCAAGGTATCCTCAGTGGCTTATTAAAGAATTCGAAATGTTTCACTCCTTTAGGCGTTGAGATGATCTGGTAATTACTCGTCCAATTTATCCATAGATATTGTTTTTCGCTAGCGTTATGATATCACCAAGTGTTAGGGGTTCGTCGTTTGATAGTGAGCCGCTTTTTGCCTGTACTGCCAAATTATCAGCTAGTTCGTTTCCTTGAATGCCGACGTGGCTGGGAATCCACTTGATACTTGCCTTCTTTTCATTTTCGTACTAAGACCACTCCATCCTTCGGCCTTGTGAAGGTCAGCTGTATAGATGTTGAACAGCAACGGAGAAAGTTGACATCCTTGTGGGAGTCCGTTATTGACTGTTACTGAGACTGTGGCTTCTGGCGATAGAATATTCAAATGTCTCTCTTTGAGGTATTCAAATATCCATTCATAAGCTTTTGAAGGTAGTTTTATTTGTGCCAATATTTTTAATATAGTTTGGCAGTTGACGGAGTCAAATGCCTTATCTAGATCTAAGAAAATCCCTAGAGCGTACTTTTTTGCTTGCTTGGACTTCTTTATCGAATTGACCACATAGTTGATACAGCTTACTGCGGAGTAGTTTTTTCGGAAACCAAACGAAACCTGGAATGATGCTATGGTCCTCCGAATATTTGTATAGACGGACATTTACAATCGAGTTGATTATTTTTAGTAGCACATTCATGAGCACTATTCCTCGTTTTGCCGCGATATCGGTTTGGTCCTTGTTTGGCTTTTGGATTAGTACTAGTTTGTTTTATCTCCATCTATCCGGAATGTTGTTTGTTCTCCAGACTTGCTTCAGTTGTGTGCAGACTTCCGCTAGAATGTCCCATCTTAATCCTTTCAGAATGTGAATCGAGATATTGTCCATACCGGCCGCTGAGTGGTCCTTCTTACTTTTAATAACCATAATGAATTCTGTGAATTGTAGAGGGGCTTCTACATCCTTGTCCGTGCCTAATTGTGTTAGTTGGTGCATGTTCAATTCCGTTTCTTTCGGTTTGTAATTTATGTCTATAAAATTCTCTGCTGTCGCTTTACGCGGGTTAGCATCCGCTCCCTTTTTATTGCCGGTGAAGGCTGAATCCAGTCCTCTGATGATATTCCACACCTGTTTTGATGGCGTAGATTCGTCGATTTTTTTCTTTAGCTCCGCGACGTGTTTTCTTATCTCTTTTCTTACTATTCTGTTGTAGCATGCTCTAGACTTTTGCATTTTGAATATTTCACTGATTTTTGGAATCTCGCTTATTGTTAGCGACTGGTCTGGTGGGATGTAAATAGAAATAATAGTGAAGTTGGTTGTTCATAAATCCATGGATAAATTTCTCGTAAGCCTTAGCTGACTTTTCCATCTGTCATTATACTGGAAAACTACGAGGATTGGTTATTTCTCAGTAATTTCCATAGAAAATTTAAAGGACAAATGTAGTGCGAGTTCACAGCCGATTGAGCTTAATATTTTGGGAGAAGATTCAGGATTTGAATTGGAATCGTTTGACTGGGGTGGAGCTTTTTTTTTTTTTTTTTTTTTTTTTTTATGGGTCAGGTGCGTTGGGGGTAAGGGGGCGTTTTTTTTTTTTTTTTTTTAAAAAATAATAATTTTTTTTTTGGGTTGGTTGAGCATGAGCATGAGCATGATTGACCGCCCACGGATGCAATTCCGTTATTGCCAGATCAGCTGTATTTGCACAAAGAACCAACAGATGATGTTTGGGACTAACATACATCTTCAATGTGTAAAAACTGGTGACCCATTATAAAGCAATACCGGCGCCGGCCGTGCCCGAATGCTGGTCAAGTAGGGAATGGGAAGGAACGTGTTGACATGATACTCGCTTTGGAGGAAGCCGAGAAATCCTCTGCACTTCCACGAGAAATCACTGGGATGTTGGATAGTTGGGGAAGGGTTACCAGCAGGGTTCGTTTTGGTTAACGAGACGCTGAAAGTACATACCTACACCATCCGCCAAAAGCAATAGACCACTCAAATGTGACTGAAAATAGACAAACATAACGAAAAACAAAACAAAACAAAATAGACAAAATAAAATAAAACAGGATATTAGATATTGTCATCAAAATATGGTAGAAATAAATAATTTGTTGCTTTGCAAACCGGCTCTCCTCGATGTCCTAGATGGCCACGACCTGCTGGACCCGCAGCTGCTGCCGTCGGCACTTGTCCACATCAACCCGGCCGTCGCCGACGTGTCGGAAACCTTCCGGTAGTAACATGATATCTGTGTCTAATACACTCTTCTTGCACCGATTAATTTACAAACTAGGCCTGCACACCGAATCAAAATTCACTTTGACACGGTTGTGGTATTTTTCTTTAAAATCTAGTTCTAGATATTTGCACTTGGTTACAGGAAACAGAATCAATAAGAATAATAAACTCGCTTATGACCTCTAACTTTACACGGTTGCTAAACAATACACACTATCATCCTCCACAATACCCGCGAACGACGACACTTTGGACCTGAGCTCGCTTGAGGAAAAATCACCAACACACCACAGCGCAATTGATTGTATGCAGTTTTTTGAAAGAATCGCGAGCACGGCGCGATCCCGCTACACGCAACACTCTTCTAACTTCAGCTCACCGGAACAAATTGCACACGCACACTAGTAATCCGTGACGCTGAACAACGCGATGCGCGATGAGGTGCTACTGCCGCAGTCGTCGTGCTAGATGATAACGTTGTTGTTGTTGTTGCCGCCGATGCGATGCAAACTACTGCCAACACACACAACCACCTACCTCTCTATCTTTACGTTTTGATGAATCGCATCCAGGGTGGGCGAAAAAAAAATCAATCCATCAAACTCACACCAACACCACTGCGCGTCTCCCACAAAGTGCAAACGCGAGCAACAGACAGAGAGAGAGCTATCCGTTCAGCGCGAGAGGGAGAACATTTTCAACAAGAAAACTCCTCTTCACTGCCAATGGAGGCTGAGAACCAAAAAAAAAAAAATGTTTTCACCACTTTCCAAACTGTTTAGCGACGGAAAATATCACTTCCACAACGTACGCGATTGCTGCTAGCCTGGAGAACACTTTTCAGGCGCTTTCGAGTGCGATTTCACCAGCACAGTACGGACTTTTTCACGAGGACAATCAATCCCGACCGAATTTACTCACTAACACCTGGACTACTAGGTTAGTTTTGGAAAGCCGAAAAACTCGCGGCTTGGTCGAGGTTAGGGATTACAATGATTCCGGAAGGAATGGGGAAGTAGGAATCTTAACGTTGGCGTTCAACAGCAGATTGGCGATGCTATATTGTTGCTGTAGGTCTGGCGTAGATGTTGCGTTGCGTTAAGCTGTAACGATACAATAGAGCGGTATTACGGGGGGAGGGGACGAGGTGGACATGTTAAAGCAACAGCTAAGAGAGGTTCAAACGAATACATCTATTTGTTTCAAGAACTTGTAAATTAGCCCCATATAGTCCAAGTCCAGCTTACCCAGCACGTCTTTGATATCTTCCTTCTCTGGTTTCCCTCGGGCCCGTAGGGATGCGCAAAGATCAGATCTGGCAATTTCGTATTCGAGGCAATGCCAGACAACGTGGTTGATGTCCTGATAACCTGCACCACAGCCACATTGATTGGTGTCTGAGAGACCTATTCGATAGAAATGAGAGCCTAACGAGTAGTGATTGGACATTAGACGACACATTACCTTGATAAAATCCCGGCTAATATCCAACCCTCTGAACCACGATTTTTTCGATACCTGTGGGAGAATGGAATGTAACCATCTGCTCAAATCCCCTGCATCCCATTTTTGTTGCCAGCTGATCAAGGCCTGTTGACGGAAAATAGCAAAAACTTCGTTGAAGGCAATTTGTCGATCATAAATATCGCCTGCCATAGCGCCCACCTTGGCAAGTGAGTCCGCTTTCTCATTACCCGGAATGGAGCAATGAGAAGGGACCCAAACCAAGGTGATGGTGTAGGAATTGTTTGATAGGGCACTCAAAAGAGATCGTATTTCGCTAACGAAATACGGTGAGTTCCTTGTCGGCCTCATTGAACGAATAGCCTGAAGTGAGCTGAGACTATCCGTAAAAATGAAAAATTGATCAGAGGGAAGAGAGGCAATTCGCTCTAATGCATAGTGTATAGCCGCCAATTCTGCGACGTATACGGAGCAAGGATTTTGAAGTTTGAAGGAGGCGCTATGAATTTCGTTAAAAACACCAAATCCAGTGGAATCATTTGTTTTTGACCCGTCGGTGTAAAACTTTCTGTCACTTCTGATGTGGCCAAACTTGCTTGCAAAAATTGATGGAATGTACTCCAAACGTTATGGATCTGGTATTCCACGAGCTTCTTGCTTCATGGTTAGATCAAAAACTACAGTAGAACTAGAGAAGTCTTGGGAGTAATCACGATTAGGAACATTCGAAGAAGGGCTCACCTCCAGAGTCATGTACCAATGGTACAGTGGCATGAACTTAGTTTGAGGATTTCGTTCGATTAGCTTTTCAAAATTTTCAATTACCAATTGATTTAGCACCTCACAGCGGATGAGGAACCGGAACGATAGCTCCACAAAACGATCTGATAAAGGAAGAACTCCTGCTAATACCTCCAAACTCATAGTATGAGTTGAGTTCATGCAGCCTAACGCGATACGAAGACAACGGTACTGGATTCGCTGCAGCTTCAGAATATGAGTTTTCGCGGCGGATTGAAAACAGAAGCTACCGTACTCGAGAACCGACAGAATAGTTGTACGATACAGCTTTATCAGATCTTCCGGGTGGGCTCCCCACCATGTTCCGGTGATAGTACGAATGAATTTTATTCGCTGCAGGCATTTCTGATGCAGATACTTAATGTGCTTTCCCCAGGTGCATTTAGAATCGAACCAGACCCCTAGGTATTTATAAGACAAACATTGAGTTATTATTTTACCCATGAGTTGAAGCAGTATCTGCGCTGGATCACGCTTCCTAGAAAAAACAACTAACTTTACAGCCCAGGTAGACAAATTGTCTAGGGTATCCTGCAACGGTCCCTGCAGGTTGTTCGCCCCTGGTCCTACAAATGAAACAACGGCGTCATCCGCAAGCTGTCTTAGCGTGCAATTTTCCATGAGGCAGCTATCGATGTCTCTAACAAAAACATTAGAAAAAAAAAGGTGCTTAAACAAGAGCCCTGGGGGAGACCCTTGTAGCTAATTCGTGAAGTTGTCGAAGACCCATGAGAAAAGCTCATATGTTTCTCAGACAACAAATTGTACAAATAGTTGTTTAATAATGGTGAAAGGCCACACTCGTGGAATTTGTCTGAAAGGACGTCTACACAAACTGAATCAAAAGCCCCCTTAATGTCCATGAAAACTGAACCCATTTGCTCATTTTGAGCATAGGCCAGCTGTATTTCTGTTGAGAGCAGCGCAAGACAATCGCTCGTTCCTTTGCCTCTGCGGAAACCAAATTGTGTATGAGATAGAAAACCATTAGATTAGATTCAATCCATTTGTCGAGCCGATGGAGAATCATCTTCTCTAGCAGCTTCCGTATACACGACAACATCGCAATTGGACGATAAGAGTTGTAATCCGACACGGCTTTCCCGGGTTTTTGTATAGCTATAATTCTAACCTGCCTCCATTCATCCGGAACAATATTGCTTTCTAAGAACTGATTAAATAAGTTTAGCAAGCGCCTCTTTACGACGTCTGGGAGGTTTTTCAACAAGTTAAACTTGATTTTTTCCATTCCTGGTGCAGAATTGTTGCATGAAAGGAGAGCAAGTGAGAATTCGAGCATCGAAAAGGGCGCATCCATTTCGTTACGATTGGTTTGAGTATCGCGGGCAATACGTTGCACCGGAACCGAATCTGGGCACACTTTCTTGGCGAACGCGTAGACCCACCGGGAAGAGCTTTCCTTGTCTTCATTCACCGACGACGCATTTCGCATTTTTCTCCCGACGGTCCAAAGAGTTCTTATCGACGTTTCACGCGATAGCCCTTCGACGAAGTGACGCCAATATCCGCGTTTCTTGGCCTTGGCAAGGCTCTTAAACTTACGCTCAAGAGTGTAATTGTACTGTGTTATAGTTTGTAACTAGTTCTTCTCTCTGATGGCTGTCATCAACATGCACCGTGATAAAACACGTCCATACTCAACTGTACGCTGGATAAGAATCTTTGTTCAATCGATTTTAAACTACCCTGCTTAGCTTAAGTAGGTAGTGGGAATCAGTTATGTATCTTTGCTATTTACTCGATCACCAATCAGTGGTTGATATTAATTTTGAGAGAAGAGAGTAAAAATGAAATAATGTGGAGAAGGCTCTCGGCCGCAAGCTCGCCTGGCAACGAATCGCCAAGTTCGGTTGTCGACCGTGAAATATGAGTACGACACATTTGTGTCTTGTCGGAATTGTCGGGAACTGTTGGAAGTCATCGACCATGCTTATGCACTCATTTACATTTTATTGCATAGGCAGTTCGATGGCATAGGAACAAATATTTCTTAGAAATGTATTCCACTGGTGTGGCCTTTTTGGGACGAACTGAAAAGATTTTATAACATGTGTGATGCACATGTTACACCATCCCCCTAAGGAAAAA
This sequence comes from Aedes koreicus, assembly GCA_024533555.2. Classification (NCBI taxonomy): domain Eukaryota; kingdom Metazoa; phylum Arthropoda; class Insecta; order Diptera; family Culicidae; genus Aedes; species Aedes koreicus. Next base: position 51,253 of record JAHHFK020002827.1, read on the forward strand.
TAGTTCACTGAATATTAATAGTTCTGAAAGGATGTTAATCTGATTCCGACGACCTCTCACAAATTTCTTAATTATTTATTATAAGTAGTTACTATATAAGGAGTGTATCGAATATAAGCTATCCACATACATTTGCGTTGTACGCATGTATTTGTGATGGTTTTTTATGCTCTGAACACTGCATGCTGTGCGTTTGACTGTCAGCTTTCTTTTGTTTACTTGTTTGTGCGGTTCAAATTCTGCGTTTTCAAAATGTTGCGTATTGAAAAGGAAGTGAAAATTAAGGTTCTGGACACATGGCTAAGTGAGAAGGGTATTACTATGCGAAAATTGGCGAAGCGGTTTGGAATTTATCATGCGAGAGTTAAAACCATCATTAATAAGTTTGGGGAACACTATTCTTTGGATGAGCTACCAGGAAGAGGCAGAAAACCCGATTCTTCCAACCCGAAACTGGAGCAGAAAGTGGTATCTCTAATCATGAAGAACAAATCAATGTCAATACGTGATTTGGCCAAAAAAGCAGGAACGAGTGTCGGAATGATCCAGCGTATCAAGAGGCGAAACCACCTGAAGACCTACAAGAAGCAGAAAATCTCGAAACAAAGTGCAGAACAGAAGAAGCGAGCAGCAACAAGGGCCCGGAAATTGTATTCGCGTCTTTTGCAGCGTCCGGATGCATGCGTTTTGATGGACGATGAGACCTATGTAAAGGAGGACTCAAAAACCCTTCCAGGTCCACAATACTTTACTGCCATCGTTGGGGAGGATGTGAGCGATGCGGACAGGTCCATTCAAGTGGAGAAATTCGGTCGAAAGGTACTGGTATGGCAAGCAATATGTTCCTGTGGTTTGAAGTCAACCATTTTTTACACTACCGGAACTATAAATGCGGAAATCTATCGATCTGAGTGTCTCCAGAAGAGATTGTTGCCTTTATATAAGAAGCATAATACACCTCCACTGTTTTGGCCGGATTTAGCGTCGGCTCACTATGCCAAAACCACTCTCAATTGGCTTGCGGAAAAGGGTATAGATTTCGTTGAGAAAAATATCAATCCACCAAATTGCCCTCAGCTTCTACCCATCGAACGTTACTGGGCAATCGTGAAGAGGGTCTTCAAGAAGACTGGTAAGGCAGGGGAACATGCAGGAGTTCAAAAAAATTTGGGCTCAAGCGTCCAAAAAATGCGATGCAACACTTGTCCGGAACTTGAGCATTCAATCCAAAGTTCGAAAATTCGTGAAGGAATAACTTAAATTTCATCCGGTCTTCATTATGTTCAAGTTTAACCTCGTACAATAAAGGATCAATTTTTTGTATGAATAAAATATCGGTTTTCAACATAATTTGAAAGAAAGTTTGTGGATAGCTTTTTTTTCGATACACTCCTTAGGTACATATTCCTTCCCTTTCAAAATAAAATGATTTTATTTACTGAAATCATTTGCAAGATTTTGTGTACTATTTGATGATTAATGCTAGTTATTTAGTCACAACGAAAGTTAAAATGAGAAATATTTGATAACCTTAGCTTATTATCAACATAAAATTATTCGAGTTTTATGTACTATTTGATTTTCATTTGTTAAACAATTTTTAATGGTAACGTTAGGATGCTCTATTGCAATTATTTCATATGGACCTGAATATACGTTGTCCAGTTTCTTCCTATTCTCTTTTTTCAGATAGACTTTATCGTGTAGCTTAACATCTATAGGGTTCGTGTTTTGAGAATGATTTCTTAGTCTAACCGTTTTGCTTCTTTCTAATAATCTTTTTGCTTTTAGTGCAGTTACTTGAATTTTGTATTTCAATTCTGTTAAATATGAATCGTAATTATATTGTGGGTCTATGGATATGATATTTTCGATGGAGCTTGGCATGTTAGCTATTCTACCGAAGACTAATTCAAAGGGGCTAAAATTATGGTCTGAATGAGTGGTTGTATTGTAGCAGAAAGTGTAATATTGCAGCCAGGTGTCCCAGTCATCATGTTGTTCGTTAATGAAATGTCTTAGATATTCATTAAGAACGCGATGATTCCTTTCAAGACTACCAATGGTTTCTGGGTGATATGATGTTGAGAATTTTTGTTTGATTGAGAGAAATTCGCAAATAGTTTTGAACAGTTCATTCTTGTATTCTGTTCCGAGGTCTGATTTTATAGTTATCGGACATCCATATACAAGAATTAAATTTTCGACAAAAGTTTTAGCTAAAGTCTGTGCGTTTTTATCTGGGATTGGTGCGATAATTACATACTTGGACAGATCACATTGTATGGTTAATGCGTATCTGTTCCCAAGTTTTGATTTTGTTAATGGTCCGATGGTGTCAATTGAGACTAACTCAAAACACTTTATCGGAGTAGTTGTTTCTATAAATTGTTTCTATAAATTGTTCTTTTGTCTTAATTCGGTGTTTATTTTTTATGCACTTATCACATTGTTTTATATATTCTGCGATAGTGCGTTTCATGTTTGTCCAGTAATATTTTGGTCTTAGTCGTTGTAATAATCTACGAGTACCAATATGACCTCCCGTAGGTGTGGCATGGTTTTCAGAGATTATTTTTTGTATAGATTCTTCATCATTAATTATTTGTGCTGGCACATATAGTATCATTGTCGTGCACTTTAAATTTTCGTTGCATGCTTTTTTGAATACTTCTCGAGGAATTAGAGTTAAGATTTTATCGTTCATTTTCATAGCTAGCGTTTTGATATTCATTTTTTTTGCTATATCTTCTAGTGTCTGCAGACTTTGTTTTAAATCAATGTTGTTACCGTTATAGAATAATTGCGCTTGAGCAACTGGTCTTTTCAGGTTCTTTGTTAGTAATCGTATACATAACATGCTGTCGTTCAAATCAAAAATAACTTTATGCATATTAAAAGCATCTAAGTTATTGACTTATTCATATACCCTGCGGTGATCAATCTCAGTGACAAGTGGATCGGTATTTTTGTTATCATCATGTTGGGTATTTTGTTGTTTGGTCATGTTTCTCGTTTGAACTGGTAAACATGAGATATTCTTGAGTTCGTCAGAGTCAATAAGAATTCGTGAAAGAGCATCGGCGTCGACATTTTCTTTGCCTTTCACGTACTCTATATCGAATGTGTACTCTTCTAGCTCTAGTCTCATTCGTGTTAACTTTGACGAGGGATTTTTCATAGAAAATAAGTATAAGAGTGGACGATGGTCTGTTTTTACAGTAAACCTTCTCCCGTATAAATATGGTCTAAAATGTGTTATCGCCCAATGAATGGCTGTAAGCTCTTGTTCAATGGTCGATTTGTTTTTCTCGCCTCTAGTAAAATTTTTGCTCGCATAAGCTATTGGGAGTTCAATGTCACCATGCTGTTGTGTAAGTACAGCTCCACTGGCTATTTTTGAAGCATCTGTGTACAGAATAAACTTTTTTGTAAAATCGGGAAATTTCAAAATTACTGGTGATAGTAATTTTTGCTTAAGTGTATCGAATGCCTTTAGACATTCTCTAGTCTAATCAAATGTAACGTTTTTCTTTAGTTGGTTATTTAAAGGGGCTGTAATGTCTGAAAAGTAAGGAATGAAACGGCGGTAATAATTTGTAAATGCGACAAATCTTCTTACTTCGTCTGCATCTTTTGGTGTTGGAAAGTTCAAAATTGTTGAATATTTGGCTTTGTCTGGTTGTATACCTTCGGAAGAAATTTGATATCCTAAATAGGTTACATATGGACAAAAAAAATTACATTTTTTGGGATTAAGTTTTAAGTTGTATTTTTGAAGAGCTTTGAAAACTTTTTCCAGGTTCAACAAATGGTGATTTATCGAACATCCAATAACGATAATATCGTCAATATACAGGAAGGCGCATTCCGGAGGGAGTCCACTCAGTGCGATGGTCATTATCCTCTGGGAGTTATTCGGAGATATGTTTAATCCGAACGGTAGACGGTTAAACTCGTAGTGTCCGGCTGTGGTTGAAAAAGCCGTATATTGTTTAGATTCATCTTTCAATTCAATCTGATGAAAACCTGACGCTAAGTCGAGCGTAGTAAAGTACTTTGCTCTACCTAGTTGATCAAGAATGTCATCGATTCTTGGAAGAGGGAATTTATCCGCTATAATTTTCTTGTTTAGTTGTCTGAAATCGACAACTAAATGCCAGTTTTTCTCATTGTTTATAGATTTCTTCGGAACGAGTAGTAACGGTGAGTTATAGGGAGAAATTGAAATCCGAATAATTCCATCATCTAAGAGTTTATTTACTTGTTCATTTATCTCTTGTTTGTGTGCTTCCGGTAATTTATAATTTTTTAAATAGACCGGGGATTCGTTGTTAAGATTAATTTGTTGCTTGTAAAAGTTGTTATACGTTAACGTGTCTGCTTGTAACGCAAATATATCATTGTAAATTGGGCACAATTTTATCAATTTTTCTTTAGCTTGGGAATCTATTGTTTTCTCATTCATATTCAATTCTTTGAAGAGACAGTCATTACGCTCTTCTTGTTTATTGTTGTTAAAAGTAGAGATTTCATATTCACTTAGCGGCGTAATTGTGTTTGGGCAGGTTTTTGGAATTTTCACGGGTTTATTCGTAGTATTTATAAATTTTACTATCGAGTTGGTTGGGCCAATAATTGTATTTGAGCAGAAAACTCCTGGTTTAATTTTAGTTGCTGATAAAACAAATTCACTATTCCAATTTTTTATATCCAATTTTCTGTAAACTTCACAGCGCGGTGGAATCAATAATTCTCCATTGAAATTGTCTTCAATCATCAATTCAAAATATCCTGACTGACTATTCCCAGTCAATGTCCAAGTGTCATAATCTATCATGCATCTGTAATTTACCAATAAATCTCGACCCAAAATTCCGTCTGTTGGTATTGGTAGATCTTGAGGCACTATTTGAAATTTATGAGGTATTTCGATTCCGTTAGGTAGGTTTAAGAATGTTGAAATGGTTCCTAGAGTTTCAAGTGTTTCCAAATTAATTCCGGTTATGTTACATTTTTCTTGGATGTTTATTAACTCAGTAGTTTTAATATTTTCAACTTTGATCAACGATATTTCAGCACCAGAATCAATAAGAAATGAGTTATTTTGGTTTGAAGCATCAATACCCAATGACACAAAATTGCTGTAAGCGGTATGAATTGAAAAAAAATGTTTAACGACGTGGCATTAGTTGAGCCAACGCCACTTGGTTCTGTTGTTGGGACTGCGGTTGTGGTCCCTGAATGGGTTGCTGAAACCCCAAGTGCATTTGTGGTTCTTGCATTTGTGGTTGCCCTTGGTTTTGTTGAGCAAATTGCGGATTTCCAGAGTTGTAGTAAACTCTTGAATTATTACGGTGGTTGTGGTAGTTTCCTCTCTGACCTGAGAATCTTCGATTTTGATAATTTCCTCGATTAGAGTTGAAATTTTGAAATCTATTATCCCGTTGATGTTGGTTAGTATGATAGTTGGATCTTTGAGAGTAATTTGCTCGACCTCTATTACTCATTCCACCACGTCCTCTACCACGTGAGGGAAAACCTCTTTTGTTGTACATGATTTGCAGATTGTTTTGATTGTTCCCTACTGGTTCGTTTTCAATTGCTTTTTCCATTGCAGAGGCTATTGTGTTAAATTGCCCTGCTTTCAATATTGTTTTTGTTTCTGAACTGCGAACACCTGCAGTAAGGGTTTTAACGCCTGCTCTGGTGGCTAATTTTGTAGCAGTGTCTACTGGGACATTTTCTGCCAAATAGCATTTCTCCAGTTCGAGGGTTAATGTTTCTATATTTTTTACGAATTGATTGATATCGCCTGATTGTCTAGTAGCGTTCAGTTTTGCTACTATGGTTTCAGGTTGCGGTCGTTTATCGCATTTTTCCTTCAAATTTTGTACTATTGCATTGATCGTGGCGGGATTATCACCCACAGCCGCACGTGCTTTGCCTTCGAAGCGTGAAAGCACCACTTGAATTGCTGCTTCTCTATTTGCGTCTGTAATCAGAGCATTTAGTGCAGCCAGAGCGGATAGTACCGCTGGTAACTTGTCTACTGACCCATTATACTGTGGGACCAGTGACGATACGATTTTTATTATTTCCGCTATACTAGTCATTTTGTTTTGTTTTAAAATAACTTTATGTTTTAACTTTATATAGTATACTACTACAAGAGCAATACTTTTAAAATTAATTGCTAGATCCTTTGCGTGTTCAAGCCTTTGATCGATGTGTAGTATGATACTGTCAAATTTTTGTCGCAGACCCTTTATATAAAACGTAATTTCTGTAGAAGCAAGTTTAGTTTCATTTAGAACGAGAATTTCTTTAGCTTTTTTATAAGATTTATTCGATTTTTCTTTTTGCCTGTGTAAGAATGTTCTCGTATAAATTCTGCTTGGCGATTTATTAAAATTTGATAAGATATTGTTTAATTTTGCAATATAAGAATCGATTTCTAATTTTACGCGTTCGATTTTCATAAAAATGATTTACTTTCAAATATTAGGCAGAAATCTTTAAATTTTAAATTGAAGTTTTGACGCAGTATTCATAAAATTGATCATTAAAATTTAAATTGACATGTGTGCATGGTATTCGTAACATTTAGTATTCCGAATTTAATTCTGATAACATTAATTATAACATTAAGTTATATTTGCCTTTCATGACAATTTGTAAGAACACCGAAAATTTCTTAAATGAATTATATAAAAATTACTCACGATCCTGGTCGCTACTGGTGAACAGCATCGGCTTGCATGCCCATACGTTCTAGGTGGAGGCGCTCTCCTCGAACACCTTATGAATTTTGAATTGTTGAATTTTCCTTACACGCATACCAGGTGGAGGCGCTCTCCTCAAACACCTTACACGCATTCCGGGTAACTGGATCAACCTGTGACTCGCTGCTATGATTGTGTATCGCCCTATCCGAGCAATTACTCCTGCTATTCTGCTGTTGGTGCGCCGTTTAATTTCACGATAGTTACACACGATACTCACACACGATATGCCGTATTCAAGATTGTTCTAGACGGCGTTTAAATCGTTTAAACTTTTCGCGAGCTTTAATGCTCGTTTGTGCTCCCGTTTTTTATTGAGCTTGTACAGTGTGATCAACAACTGTAGCACTGTCACACTTAGGATGAACCATATCAATATTTCGTGACGGTCCAATACCTCTGTATGGTATTCTTGGGTATTGGTTATCTTTATTTGTGGGTCAGCGTTGTGTACTACTTCGGATTTTGACTGCTGTTTGCCCATCGTTTCACCTCACTTCACTTAAAGTTCACGTTAACTTTACAGGCTCTGTTCTACGGTCAGCCATGTAATTGTACTGTGTTATAGTTTGTAACTAGTTCTTCTCTCTGATGGCTGTCATCAACATGCACCGTGATAAAACACGTCCATACTCAACTGTACGCTGGATAAGAATCTTTATTCAATCGATTTTAAACTACCCTGCTTAGCTTAAGTAGGTAGTGGGAATCAGTTATGTATCTTTGCTATTTACTCGATCACCAATCAGGTGTCGATATTAATTTTGAGAGAAGAGAGTAAAAATGAAAGAATGTGGAGAAGGCTCTCGGCCGCAAGCTCGCCTGGCAACGAATCGCCAAGTTCGGTTGTCGACCGTGATATATGAGTACGACACATTTGTGTCTTGTCAGAATTGTCGGGAACTGTTGGAAGCAGCGTTGCCAGGTATACCGATTTATCGGTATTTATACCGATTTTTATTCTCAATACCGATATACCGACAAGGGCTCTGAAAATACCGATTTCCAACTTTTTATACCGATAAATACCGATTTTCAATGAAAGTTATTTCAACATTATATTTGGTTTATGATTTATCAGCGTGTTTTCTTAGATTTCTTACCCCTCGCCCTCGCCATTCTTCAAATGGAAAACCCTGCGGCTGCAACTGCGCTCACTGTGCGTACAGTGACCATTCGCTTATTGCAATTTCGTTAATTGAAACGTCTTTTCATTGCAAGTCCACTAATTGCATCGTTTTGCAATTAAAAAGCAATTAACTGTCATTTACGATCTATTGTTCACGAGTTTTTGACAGTCGATTTGACGTTGTCAGATGTTGCAATGAACGAATAGTCACTGTATTTTGTTTTTAGCTTTAGCTTCTGTTTTTGTTTCCTCCGTTGCTCACGTGCTATGCGAGGCGAGTGAGAAACGGAAAAAGTTTCAAATTAGAGTAAATGGATGCCTGCCATTTTAAGCATTTAATTTGAAAGTAGATGTGTTATGGTTGTATGTCTGTGATAAAATTATCGAGTTTAATTATGATAATAAATGCGTTAACAAATGAAGACAGGTTGTAATTTTAAGCATAATACCCAACAAACAATCACTCATTCAATAAACATCATTATGGCGATTTAATTCAGCAGCGTGTTGAATAATCTCTGAACTATTTTCCATCACAGCTTTTGTTCAGGCATTATTCACACAAATTTGGAGAAGTTATTAAGCTGTCGCCAAATGCTTTTGAACACTGCCAATTGCATATGCTTAAGAAGCAAGTTTGCAGCAATGGAGTTCAGCTGATAATTGAATAACTGCTGTTTTAATGCTTTACAGAACTTGAGGGTAATTCCGAGAGTCGAAGAGACCTTTGTTGAGCTAAGCGAGTGTTTGTTAAGAATAATATATTTTTCTTCAACATCATTGAGCATATTCAAAAAGCTGTGGTGTCTTTTATAGAACTTTTGTTCAACTTTTTTAAATTTTCATAAAACTTTGTTGGGGTTTTTGTATGATTTTCCATATGATACAAACATTTTTATTTGGATTTCATATTGTGTATATTTAATTTGATATTATTATTATTATCAACAGAAATATTTTGTAACATTTATTTATGTATGTATGTATGTATGTATGGTAGCCACCATCCCTTCATGTCCTTGGCTTGGATGCAGCTCCACTTAATAGCAAGATCAAATTGAGCCACCGATCTGAATTCACAATATCGCTGTATGAAGGGCCAAAAACGGAGGGGTGGACCCGTACTCACGCGAAATCCACGGGAAATTAAGAATCTCCTTCCAACGATACGATCCAACAATTCGAATAACCCAATTCGCAATACTTATTAAGCTTTCTACAGGATGGCTTGTTAAGAAGGGCGCGTCACTCTCACTGAAACTGTTGGAGTAGAATTCGCAGCATCACAATCGAATCGGTAGGATAAAGAAAATGATAATGCTAGTTCCCTCCTAGACTCAGGCAGTCAATCAAACCATCGTCCAATTTCAGCTTGAATGATACCCTGATGCTCCCTCCCAACCCAGTATTTATTATATATAATGTACATAATATGTCATAATATGCAATATATGCAGTATGTAATAGAGCAATGAAATATACTATAATATTTAATTAAAATAAGCCATGGTTGGAATTCGTCATCCTGTAATTTAAATATGGTTATAAATAAAATAATATGATGAAATAGTTAAAATAGAAATAATAGGCATATGATAATCATATGCAGCTTAGTGCATCTTTACAGCTCAATCAGTGGTAGATGAATATAACTCTGGAATGTCATTGCAATTAAATAAAACATGAACCATTTAATTATACATGAATCAAAAAAATATGTATGTATTCATGACATATAGATATACACAATCAGCAGAATTAAAGAGCATTTATTAATTTTAATAAAATTCAATAATTTTAATTCTTAGAAAAACACCTTTAGATACTATGAAATAAAATATCTGTACTATCTGGAATCTATTTCCTTGTAACCTTGAAGCAAATGAAATTTAATTATTATTATTAATCTTTTAGTAAATATTTTTAATATGATTATACTTATATATAATGATGATATGATGAAAATAATACGATGTTGTAATAGTAGACACATAAAAATTAAATGCAACTATTTGTCTCTTCTGCTGTGATGTTAGATGATTGAAACTCTGAAATGGCAAAAATTTCCAAAGTGTTATAATGAAGGAAAGTTGATCACCGGGCAGCCAAACAGAATAGCAAAGAAAATTTAAGCAAACAATTAGCCGAAATAAATTTCATTTGATTATGATTACTGCCCACAAACGGAAGCTAAATAAATCTACAAAAAAGAAAAAAAAAACCAGAGAGAGAAAAAGAAAAATGAAATTTGAATTCTCCGATAACTTTTGCTTTCTACTGGGCCCATAGATAATTCTTTATATCGGTGCAATAGAAAATGAGAGATCATAAACAATTTTAGTTTTTGAATTATTAAACTTTTTTGGAAATTTTATTGAGTAGAATTTGTCGTATGATCATTTCTAAAAAAAAACATTAAAAACCATCCTATCTTTTCAAATACATATCGTGGGTTAGGTGGGCTAAAACTTACGACGATGCATAGATGCGAACCTGAAAATAGCTTTAAAAATATTGTGAAGGGATGTTATAATATAAAATGATAGTAACAATTCTATTTATACTGTCTGCATGTCTGTAGACTGATGTCCAGCTGCAGTTGTAGACGCTCTTGCATTATCATTGCCACGAAGGAAAGAAAAAAATTAAAATTATTAAACAACACTTGGGAATTCCATAGATGATCTGAAATTATACACCGTATAAAGAATACATCCATTTTTTGTGGTAGGGTAAGATTTCAGCATGCTACCTTCCTACATCGCGTTGGTGGGACTGCTTCCTAAGCCGTTGGATGCCAGGACAGACGCTGTTTGAGCTGCACCTCCTTGGTAGACAGACGCTCGGAACGCACCTCCTCAATCTAGCTGAAGTCAGAAGGACAACAGTGCCCAGGCTGCACTACCAGCTAAGTACGCAACCCTTAGCTGGCGGTCTTTGTCATCTCTTGACCCGTGGAAGCATGAGGTAGGAACTTATGAGGACCAGTGCTATGTTGCGGGGACGCACGCTCCATCCCAGTTGTCTACTCACCATTTTGCAGCCCATATTTTGTAACATTTATTTATTACCATTAAATAGCGAGATTCGAACTATCAACTTTCGTATCCTCAACTACGTGACTTACCAACTGCGCTATTCTAGAATTGAATGAAGTACAAACGAATCGGCTATATAAGCTCAATGTAATATATTGAATAGTAGCAGAAGTGATGCTCTTATTGAGCTACATTGATATTCTATTTATAGCGTTGTCTGTATATAAGCAATATCAGTGCTCAAATAAACCTTCTAAATGCTGTTATTAAACATCTGAATTACCAAGCTTTGATGGTTGATGTTCGGTTTTACTACGTGCATTACTGGCAAGGGCATATTGAACAAGAGACGATTAAAAGATATGACAATGTTTTCTGATGTTATTTGTAAACACTGCGCTGTTTTCTATTCTGATGGACAATGTAAAGGGTAGCCTTTGAGCTATTTGCTTCAAGCAATTGAATATAATTTCAACTCTTGAAAACAGGTCAATACTTTTTCACCAGTACCAAAAATTAAACTCATAAACAAAAACATAGGAATTAACTGAACTCAATGAATATTTATACAGCATCATTTATACAGCATAACTATAAATAGGCTATATAAACGATGTTTCAACGGATTTATAAACTGTTATTCGACTCTTTGTTGAACTGTGTAAATTTAGTTACATATAAATACTAAAATAGCTTTTAATAAGCATGTTATTCAAACAAAATGAAACACTTGAAATAATGTTATTGTTTCAATTGAAGACATGGTTGTTCAGCTTATATTTCAGCCAGATTTTTTATTCAGCCACAAAAGTCTTAATTCAGTTGTAATAATGCACATATACTTATTTACTGCTTTCGTTTGTTTGTTGGGTAAACTCATCAATACTTTATACATTTATGCTTTTTAATATGGGATTTTCAAAAGAAATTATCTGTTTATTGATAGGGTAGAGCACTACTTCGTCGTAGTCGCCTATTTTCGTTCTATCAAGCAAAAAAAAATCAAAAATATCAAATTCACTATGCGCTCAAGAAGCAGTGTTGAATAATCGATCATATGTTAGCTTTTCGTGTCTAACAAATCCAGTGGAATGTATGGAAAAGTGTATAAAATTGGAAGCGGTATACACTAGAATTAATCCGTTTTTGTGTTAAAATCTATTTAAAAAAAATAAGGCATGTGCTTAGCACAACGGGAGTTGGCTCAAAAACCTTATCGCTATACATGATTTTTGTTATCTTAATAACATCTTAAGAAGTGTGTATTCTAAAAAATATATATTGAAATGTATATTTATTCAAAGTATACATATTCAACCTCGAGATGGTAAATATAAAAAAATGGCTAATGTATTTTTTATTTTATTTTTTATGTTTACGTCAAACTTTGTCCATATAAAATTTGAAAATAGAAGAAAAATGATCGCCAAAATATATTGTAATCTTATATCAAAATTAAACTATAGTTCACTTGAAGAAAATCTGAATTTTACTTTATACCGATAGATACCGATATTTTTTAATAAGCAATATTAAAAATTTGTATAAATCCAACTGGCAACGCTGGTTGGAAGCCATCGACCATGCTTATGCACTCATTTACATTTTATTGCATAGGCAGTTCGATGGCACAGGAACAAATATTTCTTAGAAATGGATTCCACTGGTGTGGCCTTTTTGGGACGAACTGAAAGGATTTTATAACATGTGTGATGCACATGTTACAAGAGCAATGTACCGCTCGTAGTTATCTCGCGAACCGCGCTTCCGATATGCTTTAAACGCGACTGATTTTTCACGGTAGACCTCAGTACATTCGTCATCCCACCACAGAGTGGGCGAACGTCGGCGAATTGTTGATCTTGGTACCGGTCTGCGCTGTGCGTCGATCGCACACTTGAGGATTAACCCGGATAAAAACCGATACTCTTCCAACGGAGGAAGGACTTCGACCGATTGCTCGCCATCGATGATCGCTTCAGCGTATTTACCCCAGTCGATGCACTTCGTGAGGTCGTACGCAATGTCGATCGAGCGAGATTGACACGAACCATTGGTAATTGAAATTTTGATAGGCAGGTGATCACTACCATGGGGATCTTGAATCACTTTCCACGTGCAATCCAATGATAATGAATTCGAACAGATAGAGAGGTCTTATTTGCTTCCAGGGTTTGGAGGTGGAGCCACGCGTGTTACTTCCCCAGTATTCAAAATAGTCAAGTTGAAGTAGTCCATGAGGTCTAGTATCAATGCAGAACGGTTGTCGTCGTACGGTGACCCCCAGGCTGTACCGTGAGAATTAAAATATCCTAAGATCAACCGTGGCTCTGGCATTGCGAGGCAAATAGTTGAAAGGTCCCTGCGGGATATTGCCGTATTCGGCGGCAGGTATATGCTGGCTATACTAAAACTTTTGCCTCGAATAGTCACTTGGCATGCAACTACTTCAGGGCCTGTCATCGAAGGGAGGTCAATTCTATAAAAGGAGTGGAGCTTATTAATCCCCAACAGCACCCCTCCATATGAGTCCCCTCGATCCTGCCGAATAATGTTAAAATCGTGGAAAGAGAAATCTTTATCAGAAGAGAGCCATGTTTCACAGAGAGCAAATACATCACAATGCGATTTGTGAACTAAAAACTTAAAAGCGTCCAAATTTTTTAGAATACTTCTTCTGTTCCATTGTAGTGCTTCGATCATATCACCGACCTCATTGGATAAATTATCCATCGAAAGATATGATCGAATCAAGAAAAGGCCATTTTGAAGACAGTTTCTTTAGAAGAGGTTTTACAAATGTAAGGATCATGTTGATGAGGTTTCTCGTTGTTAGTGAGACCTCGAAAATGGTGAAGATAAATTCCATAATCCCAGAAAGAGACATTTTTTCGGATTCTTCGACTTGACACGGTCGAGATTCCAGATGTCTAGGTAGTTTGCGTTCTGGGCAAAAAACTGGAACAACTGGGGTTTTAGATGTTCCCGGAAGTGGTGGAAAGTCACCATCCAGTGGTTTAAAACCTGGAGGAGAAACTTTTTTTGTATTACCACCACTTCTTAGATTGTTCAGAGGAGGGTGGGGAGCCTGTTCTACAGTCAGCGTGTTTTGAGATGCTTGCTGACGGTGCCGTTGACGTCTTGCTGTAGCGCGCTTTCTCTTCGCTCCCGTCTGAACAACAGAGTACTTCTTAGCATCCTCAAAGTCTGAGCCATGATCATCAATGGGCAGGGAAGAAAAGATATTGTTGTTAGGTTGGGCTGGTGGAACAGCGGCCGGTGCGATCTTTTTAAGTATTTCTGCATAAGAGCGCTTTGACCGCTGCTGCAATGAACGAATTTGATGTTTCTCCCGCTCTATATACTTCGGGCATGTAGAGAGATCATGTGGAACTTCCCCACAGCGTATACACTTGGGGTCCGTACTGCAGGGACCCTCCACATGCTGATCACCACATTTACCGCATCGTGCTTTGTTACAGCAGTAAGGTGCAGTATGACCAAACTGCTGGCACTTATCACAGTGCATGACCCTCGGTATATAGAGGCGAACAGGTAACCAAAGCTTCCCCAGCACGAGGAAATTCGGAAGGGCAGCTCCAGAGAAGATCACTCGATACGAATTTGAAGGCCTTTTTTGCCGTCGGAGGACACATGGTTTATTTGCCTGACATCAAGAACCTGAACTGATGGAACGGCACGATTTTTAAACCCACCAGTTCCATGAGCCTTGATGTCAGCGCACGTCAAAAACGGTTCGGTGATCACTCCGGCTATTTCAACAACGTGCGAGGGAAGATACACATGGTATTCTAGGGAAAAGAGCTCTGAGGCAACAATCTTGTAAGCTTCTTCGCGATCACTTAGAGTGATGCGAAGCTTACTGCGGCTGGGAGAGGTTATTTCCTGAATGCTCCGAAACGACTTTGCCAGATCTTTTTCGATTTGGAATTTATTCAACGGTTTACTCTTGGGCCGAAAAAAAACCAGAAAGGACCTTTAGATCCGGTTGGATAAGCTTTCCGGCGGGGAGCTCGGAGGAGGATGTACCAGAAGTTGCTTCTGTTGAGTTTGGCTCCGAAGCTTTTTCTGTCTCCATTAAGGAAAAATTAGGAAAAGGTTGTAGAATCGGAGGCATATCATCATCCGAGCAATCTAACTCCTCCGAACCCCGGCTCGGATTATTTTCATCCATCGTGGGGACTTAGAACGCCCACGAGGAGAATAAAACAATTGTGTTCAGTTCCATATCAGAAAAAAATAAAATAAAGAACAAAATATAATATAAAAATATAGAACACAATAAAGATTTTCGTAACTGATAGGTGGGTTAACTATTTATTTTATCGCTGCGATTATATTCACCTAAAACATGCTCAAAAAAAATCCACATACACAGCTCCTATCACAGAGAGAAAAAAAAATTAAAAAATAAAGAAAAATGAGATTATATCCACTTATAGGTGGATTAATCAATCATTTGAAAAAAAAAGGGAAAATAACAAACCAAAAATAAGAGATAATAATAATAAAAAAAAAATACTTATATAATACTAAGAAAGGTTTCCTGTTATCCGGGAGGATTAATTAACAGTATTCTTCGTCGAAAAAATTTCAAACCAAAGAAAAAAGAAACAAAAAAAAATTTATTTATATTAAAAAAATGCAATCAATTTTACCAGAAAAGTACTTCTGCTTGCAAGGGGGATTATCCTCTATCTTCAGTCAGTAGTGGAGCAAAGTGGAAATCAAAAGAAATGTTTACCTATTGTTACACAATTTGATATGGTGCGGCTGCTACTCGTGTCGGTCTGTAGATAGGCAATTGAAAGCCTCCGGGTGCGTGTGGAACAAAGCCTTGACCGACGCGATGGAATGGTGCGGTGATGATGATGATGATGATGATGATGATGATGATGATGATGATGATAATGATGATGATGATAATGATGATGATGGTGATAGCCGTCGTGGGGGAGAACGAAATTCTTCACACTTTCGGTGTCGATGACGGGTCGTTGGATGGTCCTTTACAAGGCTCGCCTGTAAAGGCCACTTCCTTCGTTCCGAACGTCGCACTGTGGCACTATCAAACTGTTGCACCAGCTTTAGTGCAGAAAAAAACCACGATCGTGGAGAAAAACAAACCAACAAAAGTAATTCGATTGCGGAGCTAACCAGATATTCAACTGTGTTGAAATAGAGTAGGTGAACTCAGTTTAGAATTTCTTGAGCTGGTGACGTCTTAACACAAAAAACAGGGTTCAAAATGCTCAAAATGAGACAAAGGGAAATCCACCGACATTTTAGAACGAGAGTTTGGTGATTAGTCAATAACAATAGCTATTATGGTAAAGTGTTTTATTTTTCTCAGGACATCTTTCGGATGACAACAGTGTTACTATTTAAAACATTTTAAAGTTACTTTATTGGAAATAAATTGTACTTAGGACACCTGGAATCCTTATTTAAGTATTGTAAATTGCTTTTTTTTTTCAAATTTTGAATAGTAATCGCTTCGTCTTACAGTGGGAAAATAAAATTAAATGCTTGCATTGCTCTAATGGATGGAATATGTTTACATAATACATTCATTCGCTTAAATGAAAAACTAACAACTCATTTCAGATCTTATAGTATTACATGCATGTTACTGGTTTTCAGCACAGCTTTGGCTAACGGTCGAAAATTTTGGAATGTTTTACAAACTCTTGTTTTTTTGAAAAATGTTCCTTTGTCACCTGATTTCTCAGCAACACAACAACTACTTACAACAAAATAGGTCGAATCACATTAATTACAACTGTCGATAAGAGTATGGCTCTCATTCGGCTTATATTATCTTGAACTAGATATTGATTGAGTTAAAATTCCTTGTTAAAAGTTCTATTATGGACATAAGAATCAGGTTCAACTTTCATGTGACTTAAATGTTCTGCCAAACTGGTTGAATTTGAGTAAATAGGTTGTGATTTTCCTAATATTCAAAAAGATTTTCCCGGCATTATTTTTTAATTTTTTTGATTTAAAACAACCCTCAGTAATCTTGAGAAGGCATAAGATTACAAAGGCAGCGAAATTCTGCGATTGTGAATCAATTCAAACATATACATATTGATACATATAAATCTAATAAGCTTAAGTAACCAAAGCAAATTTTACATTGTACATAAAAGCAACCAAAGCAAATTTGACATGGTACATGAAAACAAAAGTTTATGTTCGTCAAACGACTGTACTCGAGGAAAAACATGTGAAATCCAATTGGTATTCTAACATAAAGCTAAAACTCGTAGATGGCGCTCCGTCAAAATAGTATTTTGTGTATGTGAAACTCAATTATTGATGATAGAAAATGGTGGAAAATAGTTGGTAATGATAATTCTGATCAGAACGTTATCATCCTTTTGAAATTACGAAATTTACGCAATTAAAACCTCATATTGTCTTATGGCGATTCGAACAATGTTCGTAAAAAACGCTTATATGAAAACTCCGGTTACGTAATAATGTAGACAGAAAATTTCATTTGGGAATTCACTTTGAAAAATCAATAAGGTGTATATAGGGTTCATTGGGTTATGAAAAGCTGAAGTTAGGCAGATTCGACCAATTATTAATGATGGAAAATCAATCCGAAATTTCCACGAACTGATTCTTATAATTAGACTATCTATTAAGCGTTGTGTCATTTCTGGAATTATTTTGATTAAGTATGATTTGTATGACCTTGCAATGCAATGGAAAAATAATTCGACAAATCTATGTATTGATTTTCGACCATTAACCCTAACTAAAATAAAATACTACCTATTGTTGACCGAAGTTCTGTTTCCACATAGTACATATTTTTTTTTTTTTTTGTAAATAGATACCTACACTCTTATTGTTTTTTAATCGCCTTCGTTTTGATTTGATTTGATTTTGAATGTGTCAGGGGTAGCAAACTTTGTACATGACCAAGGCTATTGCCAATGTCCACAACGTACCAGATTTAAGCATCATAGCATCATTGTAGGGAGTTTGTGTTATACCTGAAATACAAAAATATGTCGCACATAAATAAACCAAATTCAAAACCCGATGACTAACATCGTCGCGTATCGTAATAAGTATTAAGAACACGCACATTCTACATACCCATCTGAAATTTGATAGGTGGGCTCGACATTCTTCCATCTCCTCCGTTACTGAATGCTAAAACTCGAAGATTGTACGATTTTCCTAAAAAAAAAAGGGTGTAATGAGACGATATATTTTTGCGAGTGTCAGTGGCCTTAGGGGCCAAAGTTTTTATTTTATTTTGGACGTACCTGGTGTTAAGTTGTCGATGATTTTTTCGAGCTTATTACCTATCTCAACCACTGTGTCGTTTGCAGTGGCCATATCTTGATCAGTTTCCCAGATTCGTATTTTGTACCCTTGTACTGGTTCTTCGTCCTGCGAGGGAGCAATATATCTCCAAACGACGCGGATGGTGGATGGATTGATGCCAAATATGTTAACGGAAGACGGTGGTTTTTGCGGTGCATTTCGGTATGTTCTTTCGAGATATCGTTCACTTTCTGGTCCTTCTCCGGCAGCATTGTATGCCATTACTTTGACGAAGTAATAAGTGTCCGGTTCAAGACCCACAATCAAAGCCCACGGACGAGTAGTTCGGGATAAGAAGTAAACAGCGTCCTCCTCTTTGTGCTCTTTTTTCCAGTATTTCAGCTGAAAAAAAATTATTAAATAAAATCAATCATGAATCGTTAGATCGATTCCGCATCGAACGCTGAAGTGCTTCGGTCGAGTTTTTTTTTCACTCCGCACTACGATTTGTTTTTCAACCTTGGTTGAACCAACCACGTGATAATTGTTGAAAAATAAGTTAATTGTTTTCAACCGCCGAAACCCAGCCGAGCGTTCCTTAAGGGAAGCAGACATTCCCGGCCGAGTCCGACGGATGTGCTGTTCATCACCAGCTGATACTCTCATCAAAAACAACCCGAATAAGAAAGGGTAGCAACAGCAGCGTCATCGCTGCAGTGACGGTCATCGCCTCATCTACAGCCGGTCAGCAACCGGTGCTTTACCTACAGCATGGAGTTTCATAGGCAAAAACAATAGCTAACACAACAGCAGCGTAAGGGCAGTAGCACTGTTTCCCCACTCGTCTGTTCTCCCATATAGTGGAATCGGTTTGCATAGGGTGCTTCAAAAAAGAATTATCATCTGATTTACCTTATTTATTTATTTTAATTTTTTATATTTCTATTTTTTTTATTGAATTTGTTATTTGAATGGATGATTCTAAAAGAGGCCACTTGCCTCCCAAAGATGTTTTTAGGGCGCGCTGTTAACAGCCGTCTTCTGCCTCTCCTTGGGCTGTTTACTTTCGGCAGAAAGTGAAAGCCCTAGACTTTTTGGGCATTAAAAGAAATTTGACGCGTCGTTATCCGGGGACCGAATTTCATCAGGTCAACCGAATCAAACTGCGTGTTACTGCATCTACGTATTCATTTTTTTTTTTTTGAGTGTATCTAGCTGGAGCTGCGTGACAGCTTGGTTGTCAAGACTAGACCCTTTCCCAACGTCACCTCTACTACGATCAATACCTTAGAAGCACTAGCCTATGTTGGCCGCTTGAGCACTAGTTGAAGTAATTAGTATTGAACCGTAGTATTTAAAAAAAATTCAGTTTCAATATTCCCGCGATGATGTTTTGTTATGCAGCCATCAAATGGAAGCTCAAATTAATACCCTATCCTAGATGTCACGAGCTTTGTTTAATGATTTATAATGTTTCCTGGAGATGACAATCCGGGGCAAAGTGCCGTCTAAGTGCTGAAGTCATCTCCAGGCCGTATGCAGTAGTAACTAGATTTCAAAAAGACATGTAAATTGCCAAGCAATAATTCAGGCCTTTGATTTAGTCTATGTTGACAACTAGTAGTACGGAAGTCAACCCCAAGAAGTATTGCAACAAGAGAATGTATTATATTTATTATTCATACAGCTAATGATATTTCTAGACAACCCTCAATTGCAATGGTGCGCCTATGTTGTCTATTGCGGTATCAATTTATATCTTCTAATAATATTAATCCTAAAAGTTTGAATTAGTATGTAATGAGCTTCCATTTTAGAGTGTGTATAAGGGTTAGTCAGTCAGGTTGTCTTATGTCAATGGCGTTCATTTTACAGCCCCGAGCTATTTAGTTTTATTTACCATGACAGCAGAGGAAAAAGAATAAATAAAACCATGATTAGTTGGTTGACATTGAATTGAACTTGCGTTAAATTGAAATGGAATCAAAATTACACTGAAATAGAACCGAAATGGAATTGTAATGGAATTTAAATGAAATCGAAACGAACCCAAAGCGGAACCGAAATGGAACCGAAATGGAGCCGAAACGAAATCGAAACGGAACCGATATCGATATGGAACTGAACCGGAATTGAAATGGAACTACCGTGTTTAAAACATAACCCCCCCATCTAAAGTAAATCAAATACTAGACCATCAGTGAGCGGACCCCCCGCACCGTTGCTGAAATAAACTACTTGGAAAGGTTCAATCTACTACTCGTGCTTCCTAAGCGGGCCCTCCGCGTCCTATCTTTAATAAACATGCTTGTCATCGTCAGTCTAAAGTAAAAAATTTCTGTGGCTATGTGCTTCATTTCGAACAGTCAGATATTTACCATGATCAAAATATTTACCCTTTTCGAAAGTTTTGCAATTACTTTCACTTATTATACCATAAGCAAACCAGGTATTTTGGTTGTTCATTCCATAAAACAAATGGATATACAACACGAAAATGAAAAGTGTAATTTTAGTCGTTTCCCTTTGATAGAAAGTAAGAAGTCTAAGAGTGAATTGCGGCATAACCCGCCAGTATCACACCTGATGTGCCTTTATATAAACGTTCTACGACGTGACAGTGAAATAAATGTGCAGAATACGTGATACTTTCACTACTGGTCAAATTCTTGCTCTCACATGCATGTTTATAGCATGAGATAAGCCCTCTCACCGTCGACAAGGTGAAAAATTTGACCCGCGAGAGGGGTATTACTGCACCTACGTATAAAATTGCAAATGAAATTGCTAGTGAAAAAGGTTATAATGCCGAGCACTACGTCTACATCCCATCTCGAGATGTAGAGATAGATGGTGTGGTTTCTGCAGCGAGCCTGACGTGTGAAGACGTTATGGAAGGTAAGGGGCGACTTCCAAATTCTGCTTCGTTTACCATTGAAATTCTGGAATGCAAACAATTGCATGCAGGATCAATGGTAGATGGAAAAAAGACGTATTCACCGTCGGATTCGCTACAACTGACCTTCGCCGGATCAATTCTCCCAAAATTTGTTGAAATTGATAAGGTTTTTTTTTTCAGTGCGCCTTTTTGTACCAAGGGTATTTAATTGTACCCAGTGCAAACAGTTGGGTCATACGGCTACTTTTTGCGACCACAAGCCCAAATGCGGCAAATGCGGCAAATGCAAATGGCAAATGCGGCCAAAGGCATCTAGAGGATGCTTGCCAACAGGAAGCAACAAAATGTGCTTACTGTGGCAAAGAGCCTCTCCACGATTTGCTGAACTGCCTCGTGTACAAGAAGCGCACTGTTAACGCGAGACGTTCCATAACAGAACGCTCCAAACAGACGTATGCCGAAAGCGTTCGACAAAGTGCCTCACGATCTTGCTGTTGCGAAGCTTAGATACCTGGGATTTCCAGATTGGATTACAGAGTGGTTGCGCTCTTATCTGTCTGACCGTAATGCGTTTGTCAACATCAACGGATCGCACTCTCGCGTCTTTTCCATCACATCTGGTGTGCCACAAGGCAGCGTTCTGGGCCCACTCATCTTCATATTGTTCATAAACGATCTATGCTTTCGGCTGAAATAAGGAAAATTGCTCTACGCTGACGATCTAAAAATTTATCGCATTGTAACCTCTCACCTCGACTGCTGCGCGCTTCAGGCCGATATAGATTAACTACAACGATGGTGCCTTGAGAATGGGATGGAATTGAACATCAACAAGTGTAAGTCCATTGCATTCTCTCGTCGGCAGTCTCGAATTGAAATCGAATATTCGGTTGGACCAGTATACTTGGAACGCGTTGAATCCATCCGTGACCTTGGAGTAAACATCGACAGTAAACTACGGTTCAATGAGCATGTCTACATAACTACCGCTAAAGCGTTCGCAGCCCTAGGATTCGTACGACGCTATACCACGAGCTTCAACGATATTTACGCACTCAAGTCGCTATACTGCTCATTAGTTCGAAGCATCCTGGAATATGCTATTTGTGTGTGGATGCCGTCTCATGCAACGCAAATCAAACGGATGGAGCGTGTGCAGCGCAGCTTTGTACGTTTCGCTCTTCGTCAGCTGCCTTGGTCGAACCCAGCGGACCTGCCCGATTACACATGCCGCTGTAAACTCATCGCTCTGGAAAAGCTTGATTCCAGGCGGATTAACTTGCAAAGGCTCTTCGTGTTTGACCTGATAAAAGGAAATCTCGACTGTCCCTCGTTGTTATTCAATGTATCGTTTTATGCACCTTCTCGACAATTGCGTGAGCTTGAATTATTGTTTATCATACGCCATAGAACCACATATGGATTTAACAATCCATTGGACAGATGCTTCCGTTCGTTCAATAGTGCTAGTGTTGTGTTTGAGTTTAATGTGTCTAAGGCTGTTTTTAAGAGTAGGATTAAGGTTTTAGAATAAGTTACAGTCTGTGGAATTGTTTTTTAAACATTCGAGGCGGTGAAATAAATAAAGTTAAAGTCGCAAAACGGAGCGTCTGTATCGTCTGCATCAGCCGCTCAAAATAAAAATCCTTTTTTGATTTTGCCATCCGATGAACTGGACTCTGACATAGCCGATGAGGTACACGAGCGGGTTTAAGAAGGCCCACTAGTTCTCCGAGTGTGCGCCGGAAACAAATAAAACCTACTCTCAAAAGCTTGCAAAAAATTGGAGGTAGCGGGGGTCAATCTAAAAAACCGAATAAACCGGTAATAGCTGATGCATCCGTTCCTGGCTGTAGTTATACCACCCCACCGCTACCTAATAACAGTAACCGTAAGAGGTTGCCAAAAACAAGTACTACGTCTTCTCGCAATTCTAAAAAAAGTATCCCGTACAGGCGAGGTAAGATTAATTTTAGGGACATTGGATAACATTTTAAATGCTCTTGGTTTTCGGATGCTTCACCGCTCCGAGGATTTATTGACCTGCTTATTTCTATAGTTGGAAACTACTTCAAGCAATTGACTGTATCATTGATGAATTCATATCTTTCGATGAATAATTCGTCGAGTGAGGATCAAGATTTGATCACCGTATTACAATGGAACTGTCGTAGTCTAATACCTAAATTAGACTCGTTCAAGTATTTTGTTATTTGTTATTTTGTTATTGATTAGCCCCCACCCTGGCTGGCAACTACCCACCGATCTGCACCTAAGCTGAGTGAGAACCTACATAGCCTAAGCGTTCGTGCATACTAATCCGTATAGCATGCCGCCACTTTGACTAACGGGCCTCGTTGTCCCATTAGCTTCCGTGCATTGGTTAGGGATAGGAGGAGATTGATAGGGAAAACTTAGAGATTTTAAATTTTAGAGAGAAGTAGTTGTGACTGAGATGAGACAAGCATGACAAAAAACAAAACAAAACAAATTAGGATATTAGATATTGTCTTCAAAATTTGGTAGAAATAAATTATTTGTGCCTAAAAAGAAACAAAACTAAGAACAAAGATATAAGTGAAATCTTTGTAGTCCCCCGGATGTTTGAAGTGCTTAACCATATCTCTGAAAAGATACTAAGAGTTATTGTATTAGCTGTCTAGTAAAATATAAACCACTCACAAAATGTGATTTATATTAACGCTTGACAGCCAATTTGGATCGATTCATATCAAAAGTAAGGAAGCTATTGCAGCCAATCACACAATGGGATAGTGGTTCACCTGTTCCAAGATATGGCGGCCCGGCGAGTATTCCCAATCGAATAATATAGATCACAACTAATTATAATCCCCTCCAACGGCCCACCACACCCGGCGAACCATCAGATCTCACCGGGAAGCAGCTTCATTGTTTTTCCGTGCTCACATGATCACTTGCGCCGCTGAACAATAGATAACTGAAGCTGCAAATAGTTCCATTGTCGCCATGATCCGTCGGTTCAACGTAGAATCCGACGAATTTGATTTCAACATGTCCGCCTCAAGATTTCGTCACCGCTTGCTCAACCGTTTTTAACGTTGACTTTTATTAGATTTAAGTATTTCATGAGTCCGATGAATCAAAGACAAATACAAATACAAATACAAATAAAAATAATACGCCTTAACCGATAACAAAGCAGGTCATAAAAAAGCCGCGACACCGTGGGGAAACAGCAAAAATGGGGAGATAATAGTATGGGTGTTTTAAATATTTACCGTCATATCTAATATAGTAGCGCATAGGCGTAGCCAGGATTTCAAATAGGGGGGGGGGGGGGGGCGAGTTTTTTTAGAGAGAGAGAGAGAGAGAGAGAGAGAGAGAGAGAGAGAGAGAGAGAGAATTATATCGTCTCCAACCAGTGGTTGCACATACTGAACAATTAACATTAACGGACACTTAACGGACAATACAACGCCCGGTGGACCAGTAGAGTAGGGTCATTTTCATGTTCCGACAGATGGAGCGGGAATGGAGCCCCATTTATGTGACAATACGCCTGAATGACGGGTGGATTATCTTCTCTACTCTCACCCAAAGTATTTGACAATACCCGTCCGTTTCTTGCAACAAGATTAAACAATTCTAGGCTTGTTCTGGAATAAAAAAAAACGATTTTAAAAACTTTAGATTTTTCCCATGTTTTTAAATCAAACCACATTGAATGCCAAACATTTAACGGGTCATGTTGGATTATTGTATAGAATAACCACCGAATTTGTTTGCAGTTTGTACTGAAAATGTACTTTTCATCCGCGACCCTCTCACCCAAAGCAACACAGAAGAAACACCGTTTTTTACTCACCATGCTCACACCGTTTCAATAGATTATATTTTTTTAATGGTTGTTCAAATAATAAGTGATTAGCTTTTAACAAACATACATTTTGAGTTTTGGTGGTTTATAGCTCATGGTTTGTGTCCCCTTTGCTTACCTTTAGTATAATTATTTTATCTGATATTTTCATCAAACATAACCTTTTAAAACGACGTAAGTCACAAATGTAAGCAAGCTGTGTTTTTTGTGCTGAATTGTTGCTACTTGCATTCTTAACACACGAGTAGTTAGTAAATAATTTAAGAAATTTTATTCATCAATGACGAAAAGAAATTCATATGATCCAACTGAAACACGTTCTGTCGAAACATGGTATATGTAGCAATCATGTGTATCTGAGTAGTATGAAACCAAAACGGTGTATCATTGAATTACATTAAAATTGTTGTTCAAATTCGAGAAATACCACCATTTTGCATATTTTTCTATTCGTGGTTATTTCAGCTGCATGAAAAAACATTCGTTTTGTTTTGTTTGCTTGTTTTTTTTAATTACATGCTGGAAAATATTATACTTACTTTTGAAAAACTTTCGAATGCCCATTTATGGTACTTCTGGATAAAATGAATCAAATAACTGCTTTAGACTGCTTATAATTTAAAAAAAAAACCGTTGCGCAATTTCCACATTGTGCACTAAATTCGCCAGCAGAGCAACTTTTTCGAAATCAAGTTAGGAATGAGAAGTAATGAACATCGACATTGATAGTAGCTTTCCTCTTAGTTCATACGAGTGTTCTCGACTTGTAGTGGTATGAATTTGATTGAAGAATTTCCATTATTCTTGTTTTATGCCTTTGTCATGCAAAATAGTAACCGAGTGCTTATGAATGTATTTTACCCGATGATTCGTTTTGTTATGAAGGTTCTTCTGTTTATAAACACGCGCAGAACCATCGCTTATTCTTCCGGTCTTCCTCTAAACTCTCCACCGATTGCTTGTCGATCTGCCAAACTTGGAAGACATCTGCATGGAGTTATCTCAAATTATAATAATCCGTCCAATCTATCACAAAACGTTGCGATTGGTTGAGCGGACTGGAGATAATGAAATCCTTTTGTATAAGGCCAAGTCTCTCCCGGTTGGTATTAAACCGATGAGCATGGATATCAATAGAAACATAAAGTTACCAGAAGGCACAAAATGCATCTACGGACTCTTATTTTTACGAAATCCCTCAATTGCAATTTTTAATGGATTAGCATAGATTGTTCATTAGACACTTCAACTTGATTGATACAGTTATTAGTTACAGTAGTGCAATAGATTGTAGAATACAGTAGTAAAAATTGTAAGTTACGAAAAAAGAGTTTGGTTCGAGCATCGGCTGTGAAAGGTTGTGTCGGTGCTTTATTACGCACTATTTTCCTATCGAGCATGGCGCGTTTCGTGTTGTTTCGGTTATCTATAATTCGGTGTAACGAGTGATCGAGTGAGCACAGTAAGAGAACAACAAAGCGTCTCTCAAGCGTTCATAAAATTATCCTTGTTTTCCTAACGGAAAACCACCATTACACTTTGTGAGTGGCTCCAATAGCATCCTTATTATTGGTTTAACTTAGATCAAATCGGATTTCCAACATTATAAAAAATCACCTTGTTTTTTCAATGAAAAACCACCATTACACTTTGTGTGTGGCCCCAATAGCATCCTTACTGTTGGTTTAAATCGGTTCAAATCAGAAATCGGTACTAGTATTTAAATATTTTACTAAACGAAGCGTGAATTCAGCTTATTGTTTACCAAAACGAACCCTGCTGCCACCCAATCTTGTTATCCAAAATCCCAGTGATTTCTCGTGGAAGTGCGGCGGTGGTCTCGGCTTCCAATAAAACGTCCAAATAAACGTTAACGCATTCCTACCCTTTCCTTATTTGACCTGCATTCGGGCGAGGCCAGCGCCGGTATTGCCTTAGTTTGGGATCACCAGTTTTACACATTGACCATGTTTGCATCATCTGTTGATCTTCTGAGTAATAACAGCTGAACTGGCAGTAACGGAATAACAACTTCGGGCGGTTAATCATGCTCATTATCCTGCTCATGCTCATAAAAACGGATAAATTCTTTGAATAGGATAAGACAACTGCAACTTCTCGCTCTGACTAGCTTGCTGTTCTGCTTCTCACACGCTGAATCAAACTGTAAGATATGATCAACATATATTCTCAATAATACGAAACTACAGTACCCTAAAACGGGGAAAGCGGGGTAACGGGGCGGTTTGACCCATGCCATGAATAGTTCAAATAAATATTTTTCGTTGATACTCTTTCTAACTATCAACTGTGTTTCTTAATCTAGTATTATTTGGCTTCTGAAAGCTATAGCATAGGTTTGAATATTCAGTTTTTTGATTAACCAAGAACTGAACATTTTATTGAGCATAGCTTCTTCAACTTTCAGCTAGCGGGGAAAAAAATCAATCATTGCTTATCTAATAGCTAACATTACAGATTAAGAGATATTTCCCTAGTAGCATATTTGTTTCAAACCAGTAAAGGTGACTGCTCTGTGACTCAATTAAGTCACAATAGAGCTGCTGAAACCAGTTTTGACTGTTGTGTGCTGCTTGGAGTTTTTAGATACTTTAGGCTACATAGGTTGGGTTCTTGGTTAAAGGAAAAATATTGTAATAAAATTGTTACTCGTTACTATTTAAAAACTATTATATAATTATAACTATTTTCTCATGGATGTCAATTTTTTACGCTTTTTTGCTACAACTTGTTACAAAATCGAGGCAACTTCGCGTAGTTTGGCTTTTTCATTTAGGCAAAGGAGCAATCTGACAAACATCCCAAGCAACACAAAATCGTCATATTTGGTTACAGTGACTTGATTGTGACTTAATTGAGTAGTATTGTAGTAACATCAACTGTATTGCAACAAGGTACCTTGCAACCTTCTAGAGATAAAAAATAAATAATAATATATTGAAACAAATAATAAAATTCTAAAAATAAAATCAAAACTTAGGGGGGGGGGGGGGAACTGCCCCCCCCCCCCCCCCCCCCCCGGCTACGCCTATGAGTAGCAGTTTTGTTAATCTTTTTCTGTACTGACTCGCTCACTCGCGCCCCCGAAAAAAAAAAAAAAAAAACAAAAGACACCGCGCTATGTACTATAAAATAGAGGATAAAAAAACAAACAAAACAAAAACCAATCAAAGCAGGCCCACACACCCTGCTGGAAACACTCAATATGAAACAACACACTAAAACACACCCCAACAAACACACCAAGCAAGTTGAGCGTCCTAAACAGCAATCTATACCTTGAATTACGGTTGAAGAATTTTGTTAAATTAGCGTCCCTGGAAGCATTTCGTGCCTGCTGGCAAAAACTTCAAAATATCATTATTATATAATAATCATACCGTATATTTCAAAAAATTACATTATGTCTTACCCTTCGCCTTAGCTTTAGACTGCTTCGATTCAGCGGGTTTTGACAGTGATGTGTAACATAAGTTTTTGTATCCTTTCAAGAACGAACATTGATAATAATGCAGGTGAATGGGATCATAACATTTGATTTTTGGGCTTTGAAAAATATTAGACAAATCATCAAGCGGAAAACTACAAAAGTAGAAATTTTTATCAAAAAAAAAACGCTCCGCTTCGGACAATTCCTGCTTATTCAAACCGAGATCCAAACTGTATTTGGAGTACATAAGGCGAGGAAATTGCATTCGGTGCAGTTGACGATCAAGCGCGCTCTAGTCGACGCTAAAGAGAATGAAGGATGAGGCAAACTTTTAGTTTTTATAGGCACAGCTTTGCGGTTACTCGGCTAATGATCATCATTTGGTTCAGTAGTTGTGATGCTTGCATATTTTTTACATTGGTACCACTGACACAACTCAACCGATTATTGCTTCACCTCGGTTACCCAGCTTAGAGTACATTTAAGACGAGTGACGCTATATTCATGTTTTAGGGTAAATGACTATTGCTGAGTCAAAACTTAATTTCAATTTCGGAAAACGATACTCGAAAGCTATGAACATGTAAAGAATTATATGATGAGAAAATGGTGAATTTTTGTTTAATTGCATCCCGCGTACTGGGGGAGTTCGATCGTCTCTATCGCATCAGTGCTTCGATAGATTGATGAGGTTATCATCACGTCCACCGTAGCATAGTGGTAGAGTGCCCGTCTAGCGTACTGGGAGGTGTGGGATCGATTCCCACCGGTAGGCAGTGAAATTTGTTTTCACCATTTTCTCAACATATGATCACACATGTTCATAGCTTTCGTGTATCGTTTTCCGAAAGTTATATTCATGTTTTAACAGGTTTCTTACCGTTCTTCTTGTCGAAAAGATAGTAAATTTATTTTATTATGGAGAAAATCGAAAAAAGTATAATTTTCTCACTTTTGACTCGGAATACAAAACAACATGTATTTACACAGCGTGGTAGCTGTCATAAGTACGCACCTTTCTCAAGTAATACGTGAAAAGGCTGAAATACCAAATGTAAACAATGACTGAACGTCAAATGTTTGAGATTTGTATGCATCTAGTTTTTAGGAATTGCATGACAATTTTAATAAATTTAATTTTTTATGCAATTCATGAAAACTATTTGTGTACAAATATGCATACTTATAACACAGAGAACAGACGTTCATCTTCGGTCTGCTACTTGTGTAAAACTTTAAATCGACATTTCAAATGTTTGTCGTTATGCTTCTGGTAGGCGGCGCTGCAGATGTACGATAACGACCATGTAAATGTTTATCAATAAAAAACCTAGCACAAAACCTAATTTTTTTGATTGTTTTTCTCTGCACTTGCTTCTTATAACGGTTGCCCATATTAACTTTTACACACGTTTTTTAAGAAAAGGTATATGGACATCATGGTCTGTTCTCTGTGCTTATGATACTACGTCATAAAAATATTTACATATTGTTTTTTATTCCGAGCCAACAGTGAGAGACATACATGTTTCGACTATTTCAATACTAAAATAAATTCACTTACTTCTGGACACAATTTGTCACCCTATTAAATCTAGAGTCGATTAACATATGCTATTGAAGGGATCATCGAGATCGACATATAGAACAAGAAAAGCCTACTTGTCCACTTCAAGGGAACGAGATATCCATCGACACAAAGAAAAAAGTGGTCACATATCGAGATATAGAACATCGAGATATGGAGAGTTAAATGTAATTTATTTCGACATTATCGTCACTCTTTTTAAAAGCACTCTACCTATCTCATCGTAGTGATCGTGGTTGGGTTAAGGGAGCAGTCCCAGTGCAAGAAAACAGAAATATACTCTGATTTTTTTTTAATTCCCCGTTCATGATATTCGCAAATTTTGAATTTTGACAAAAGAAAAAAATAAGATTTGTTCCAGCCTAACCTCAGGCATAGAAATCATCGTTTGCCAAATAAATGTAAGGAATAAAGATCTTTGCATAGCTTCCGTCTATTTCCCACCGAGGACATCAATAAACCGCCGTCAACTTTGGAGTTCAGTAACATTACTTCCATCTCCAGTTCTTATTCTGGGCCATCTGAACTCCCACGCTTGGGGCGAACAATACGATGACAACAGAGCGGGTATTTTCTATGACTTATGCGACGATTTCAACTTGACCATCTTGAACACTGGGGATGCGATACGAATAGCAAAACCTCCTGCCAGGGAGAGTCGACTTGACATATCTTTGTGCTCTAGTTCACTACCATTGGATGAGTATCGTTTCCTTTCCGAATTGATGTGCATTAAGAAGCTTTAGAAGTGCATTAGAAGCTCAGAATCGACGTGTTCCAAGTGCATCCCTAAAAAAAAGACCCGCCACCCCGGGATGGGATGACGAATGCACTAAGTTGTATCTTGAGAAATCCGATACGTTTAAAGATTATCGTAGACATGAAACATGTGAGCTTTTTGATAAGTACCTAAAGCTTGAAAAAAGCTTAAAAACTTACTCAAAGCAAAGAAACGCAATTACTGGCGTTCGTTTGTAGAGGGACTATCTAGAGAAACCTCGATGACAACGCTTTGGAGAGAGGCTAGCAACATGCGAAATCGCTCATCTTCCAATGAGAGTGAAGAATACTCCATGCAGTGGATATTTGACTTCGCTAAAAAGGTTTGTCCAGACTCTGTCCCAACACAACCAAATTTACGGGATACCACCCGAAATAACGGTTCTCTGGACGAACCATTCACAATGTTGGAATTTTGAATGGCATTCTTTCATCCAATAACTCTACTCCGAGAAGCGCTATGATTGAATTCAACCTTCTAAAAAACCTCCCCGATATAGCTAAAAGACGATTACTTACCCTGTATAACACTCTCATGGAGTTCCACCTGCATGGAGGCAGGTTAAAGTAATAGCTATTCAAAAGCCTGAATAACCAGCATCTGATTACATTTTTTACCGTCCGATCTCTATGCTATCATGTTTAAGGAAATTGTTGGAAAAAATGATCCTATCAAGACTTGACCGTTGGGTTGAATCAAATCAAACAACCTATTTGAACTAAATACGCAATTTGATTCCCGAAAGAGAAAAGGAACAAACGATTGTTTAGCGTTGCTTTCATCTGATATACAACTGGCCTTTGCACACAAGGAGCAATTGGCTTCAGTATTTTTGGATATTAAGGGCGCATTTGATTCAGTTTCCATAGATATACTGGCAGATAGTCTGCACAGTAGTGGTTTACCAGGATTTTTAAATAATTTTTTGTATCATTTACTGTCAGAAAAACAAATGACCTTCAATCTAGGCCAACTGACAACTTCCATAATTAGCTACATGGGCTTACCCCAAGGCTCATGTTAAAGTCCCTTACATTATAATTTTTATGTTAAAGATATTGACAATTGCTTGGAAAATAGATTCACGCTAAGACAACTTGCAGACGATGCTGTGATCTCCTTTAGAGGTCCAAGTGCGGAAATCTTGCAAAGATCATTGCAAAATTCCCTAGATAATCTGTCCATCTGGGTCAAAAATTTGGGGATCGAGTTTTCACCGCAAAAAAACCGAATTGGTAGTGTTTACAAGAAAGCAGTTCCCTGCCCAACTGCGTCTCAACCTATTGGGAAGAGACAATACCCAATATTTGACCATTAAGAACCTTGGAGTCATGTTTGATTCAAAATGCACTTTTAGTACTTACATTTAAAACAGAAATGTCAACAAAGGATCAGTTTTCTAAGATCAATTTCCGGGACATGGTGGGGTGCTCACCCGGAAGACCTCTTTAAACGCTATAAAACAACTATTCTTTCTGTTCTAGAATATAGCTCTTTTTGCTTCCTCTCGGCAAGAAACAGCCACCTCATTAAATTGGAACGCATTCAATATCGTTGTCTACGTATTGCCCTTGGCTGTATGCATTCAACGCATAATATGAGGACTGTCTGTATTGTGCTCTCATGCCGTGCGGTTCTATTTTCTATTTGCTGAAGGATGTGCTATTGCTACCTAACGCTACAACAAATCTTAAACAGCACTTTTCAGTGCTAAATAATACCTACAATTTTTAGATTTCCTATTATTCCTTTTGGATCCTTGTTAGGCTCTTCGGGTAACCCGGCTTGGATATCGCATTGGAAAATTCCTCTTTGGTCCCTCGGATTCTTATAGTTATCTGCTTGGACGTCGATTTGGAGCAATTTATTCTGCCACTATGGCAAATAAGCGTAAACGAAAAGTGCAATCTATTGATTCGCCTGCAAATCAAATTAATGTGAGTAATCAATTTGATACGCTCACAGATGATGAGAGTGATCCATCAACTAACCAAAATTTAAAAAAAAAAAACTTTCTCGATTGAGAAATGAAAAAGTTCCCCCTATTGTGGTGACAATTTCGGATTTCCATGCTTTTCGCAAGGAAATCTTAACATTTGTTGAAGGTGTGAAATATTTCCTTCAAATTTCCAGACGAGGTGAATGCCGTTTGCATGCAGAAACCTTGGACGGATTCAAACGTCTTCTTGAGTATCTTACTCAGTAGAACCACAATTTTTCACATACGACACCAAAGCTGAGCATCTTTTCAAGGTTGTCTTGAAAGGTCTGCCCAGTGGTGAATCTCTGGAAGAAATAAAAAAAAACAAGTTGATAAAATTACTTGAAATTAGCCCAGTCCAAGTAATTAAAATGAAAAAGAAATCCCGGCCTGGCGATTCTCGCAAAGGGATTTCAAAAGATTTTTACTTAGTTCACTTCAAGTCAAGTGAACTAAATAACCATAAGGCTTTAAAAAAAGCAAGCCTTTTGCTCCATGTCCGAGTGATGTGGGAACATTGCAGGAAGACTGGAGCAAATTTCCAAAGCCTCACCCAGTGCCGTAAGTGCCAGGGATGGGGTCACGGAACAAAGCATTGCCATATGATTGGTAGATGCATGAATTGTGGTGATTCCTCACACACTAAGGACGACTGTCCTGTGAAGGAAGATCCTCAAAAATTTAAATTTTCAAATTGTGGTGAAAACCATAAATCAAATTTTTGGGAGTGCAAGACTCGCAAAGCAAATTTTGCAGTCGCGCTCTAAACGCCAGGTAGGAAACAATACACGTTCCCGACCAGCTACTACCCATTCTGCAACTGTTAACAACGATCAGCAAAGAACAAATTCCTACCAAACCGTCGGTAGAAACAGCGGACAGGTTTTTCCATCCGCAACTGTAACTTCAAACGCTCAACGAGGAGCAAATACTACTTCGATACCTGCAGGCACCAACAGGGTTCAATCCAAACCCTACATTCTTACCTAACCGTGTTGTTAACAATGTTCAACATGTAAATAGACCTACCTAGCGGGTAGAAACCAAAACCAAAATTCCCACGGGACTTCTGATGAATTTGATTTAGGTAACATATCCGGTGTGTGTGTGTGTGTGTGTGTGTGTGTGTGTGTGTGTGTGTGTGTGTGTGTGTGTGTGTGTGTGTGTGTGTGTGTGTGTGTGTGTGTGTGTGTGTGTGTGTGTGTGTGTGTGTGTGTGTGTGTGTGTGTGTGTGTGTGTGTGTGTGTGTGTGTGTGTGTGTGTGTGTGTGTGTGTGTGTGTGTGTGTTTACAATCAATCTCCCACTGCCGGCAGTGCTTTTATGGAAGAAACTTGTCTGCATTTCTTCAGTAATTTATATGTGATCACTATGTGCAAACATTTTTAGCCCTGGAGATTGAAGGTGACAGCCCTATTGAAAATCCAACGACCCATTTCAAGAATGCCTGTTGATACACGTACATTCTGCGCATGAAAATCTTCACATATCAAATGGATATGTGGAGAGTTTTCACACTTCCAGAATCAAAAATGGAAATTCTTGATCTTGGCGTGTATATGGTAAAGGCATATTTTTGATAATATAAAACGACCTCACCAATGTTCCTTATCTGATGCTGGGAAGCTCGTCCGGATGAGGGAGCGAGGCACTAAAATACAAAAAATGGGAAAAAACTACCGACGCACATTCCATTTAAAAAAAAAACACGACCCTAACACACTATGAGAGGGATTCCATTCATAACGTCCTACGCAAAGCACTCGGAGAAACTTTAATTTCACCAGTTATTTTAGTTGAATGAAGGAATTTGATTGATTTTATTTCCGCGAAAACGACGCAGCAAAAGCAAAACACGTCATTTTTGAAGCACGGCTTGCTGCGATTTTTCAATTTGATTTAGGTTACATATCCGCTCCTAAATTAGAATTTTTACAGCAATCGTTAATCGATATCATAACCGATATGCTAAAAACTAATTCCATGTTTGAAGCTATCCAAACTGGTATTAAATTTGCCAATAATATTGTCATGTCCGGGACCATCTTTCGGTATTACTTCGGGGAGGGTCCAGGGCTTAAGGCACGGGTGGGTTTTTAGTGGGTCGAGGAGTTGACACCCTCATCCCCACACCCTGAGTTTTTCAGGTGTCTGGTTGCAGATTTTCCATCCCGCCTAAAAACAAAAGTTTATTTTGGAAGTGAATTGTTCAAACGGGAAGCAAAATAGTGTTTGAGTGGTGAAAGCGACCGAGAATTTAGGTTATCAGCGCAGGTAAATACACTGAAAACAGTACAATACGAGACACAAAGTTTAAAGGTGGAATTTGACACTGAACAGGACGGACGCATACTGACACGAAAAAAACAGTTGCTCGGGTAGACGACAGGCAGAGGCTGGAGCTTTATCTGTTTATTCTGTTTATTAGAAGTATACATCAACAGACCAAGTTTAGGTCCTAATGATGTTAAATAGGAAAAAAATACAATAAGAAACGAGTACATAACCTCTTAAGTGGAGTCAAGACACAAACATAAATAAGTAAAATTAAAATAATTAAAGCTATACACTATCTTAACTACGTGCGTCAATTGATCTAAAAACGGTAGAAAATCTCCGACGAAGTGCGTTCCGCGTCAGATGGAAATCGAAAATGGACGCCACCCTATTGAAGGTTCGCTGCAACCCGTGAATAGCGCTATTCAACCCATAGTTGGTGCGGCGAAAAGGAAGCCTGAGCATGGAGTTGTGACGCATTGGCCTTGGCTGTACGTTGATGCTAATCTGTTGAAGGATCCTTCCGCAGTCGATTCTTCCTTGTAGCACATCTGCAACAGTTAAAGCTCTACAGACATCTCTACGGACCCGCAGAGGCTCCATGTCAACCAACTGACACCGACTTTCGTAGCTAGGAAGACGAAAAGGGTCGCTCCAAGGAAGTCTACGAAGTGCGAACCGAAGAAAACGGCGTTGAATAGATTCGATTCGCTCGGCGCCATTATCATAGCATGGACTCCAGACCGCTGAACAGTACTCCAGTGTCGAACGAACGAGAGAATAATAGAGCGATTTTAGGCAGTGAATATCGCTGAAGTTCTTCGCAACCTTGAATATAAAACCGAGTGTCCTTGAAGCTTTGTCAACAACATACGATAAATGTTGCGTGTACGTCAGTTTCGAATCCAGCTGAACACCTAGGTCTTTAACGCACTGCGTTCGTTCGATGGTCGTTTCGAGAAGATGGTAGTTGAACAGAATTGGTTGTTTCTGACGTGAGAAGGTTATCACTGAGCACTTGGCAGGGTTGACCACCAACCGATTTAGAGTACACCAATCAGCAAAGGCATCAACCTGCGCTTGGAGTAAAAGACAGTTGGCGGTTGAACAGATTCGCATAAAGATTTTCAGGTCATCAGCAAACGACAGGCGGGGCCCTCCGATAACATAGTGTAAAGCTCTAAGCCGGAGTTGATGTTTGTATCGGTTTACGAATTGTAAGTAGAACCCTACTAAACATATACCATACAAGAACGATATTATAGATGGTGTAACCATACCGCTTACAATAGGGATGATACCCCGAATTGGTGGTTAGACACCTCTTATGGTTATTGTTTATGCGGAAACATATTAGTAAAATGGAAAAAGCAAAGAAAATAATTAAGTGTTAATTCAGGAGGAGCTTCAGTCTACCGAGTGTGAGGAAAAGATCAACAAGAAAGAAGGCGAACTAAAATTGTGGGTAAGAAACCTTAAACGTTGTATAAAACTTATGCCTGAATTTGTTAAATTAAATTATAACAGTTTGATCTCCCTAAGTTTGGGTGATTCGCAAAAATTAGTTCGAAAGTTTATTTGATCCGAACAAAATCAAAATTTTTATATCGGGCGGCCTTCGAAATGACCTCTTCTCCTTCCAAGACGAGCTATGATTATTCTGCTCATTATCGAAGTCAATGTCCGAGGAGGTGGAATAGATTCAATGTGCCAGGATTAAGAACAGAGTGGCTATCGGATTCGTAACCTAAATTTGGCTACCGTGATGCACCCTTATTCAGATCACTTGACACAAAACATTTAATTTCGACACACTACTTATTTTGACAAATTAATTTCATGTGTTCTTGTGATGCTGTTTTATTATAATATTATTATAAGGAATGTATCGAAAATAAGCTATCCACGTACATTTGCGTTATACGCATGGTTTTAATGAGTTCATCATAGCATGCTGTGGGTTTGAATGCCATCTTTCGTTTGTATACTTGTTTGCACGGAATAAATTCTTCGTTTTCAAAATGTCGTGTCAAAATAAGAGGAAGAGATAGAAAACCCGGATCTTCCAACCCCTTCCAAACTGGATCAGAAAGGTGTAGCTCTAATTCGGAAGAACAAATCAATGTCGATACGTGCTCAAACTCAAAGCTTTCCATTGAGCTCATCAAAATGTCGAAAATCAGGCTCATTGGATGTTTTTATCACCCACCGTGTTGTAGAATATCCAACTGAATGTATAAAACATGTCGGATATTACTAAATAAAATGGAATTTCTTAACAACTTACTCAAAACGTCGTATCTGATTTTGTAAACAAAGAGGAAAACAAAGATTCAAACGTAAAACTCTTGAACCCCTTAGCACTTTAACGCAAACTAAGACCACCGCCATAAAGAATAATATTTCACTAACATGGTGGTGATGCTAGTTTTTGTGTGCCGATTTCCTTAATCCGTGCTTTTTGTTCTTCTTATAAAAAGACAAAACAACAATAGTTTCAAAAAATATGCTAAATCAAAGATCCATATCTACAGCAACACAATAATCGTATTTTAATGTTCAATTTATACGATTGAAGAACTACATTTTTTTCTGGCGTCCTTAACAACGGAGGTAAGCTTGAGCTTAACACATGACTCCTATTTTTATTTTTGTTTTCTTTCCAAGTGTATGTGACAGGTAGGCAGGTCACGGCGATTGTCTCACATGCGACATGTGGGGACATTAGTGCGACATGCGTGCAATTTTTAAGTGAAACAAATATACTATACGTTGTGTCACATGCTAAGTTTATCCAATAAAAAAAGACATTAAAACAATTCTTACCCTGTGGCCAATTAGCTTTCCTCGTATCGAATCTCTTGTTTGTGAAATTGGAACCCAGGATACGTTGAGCGCTGTGGAATTGTAGCTCCTGGCAATAGTCTGCTGCGGAGCTACTTGCGGCATATCTTCGGCTGAATAGATGGTGGCAATTTCACTGATCGGACCCTCGCCTAGATCGTTGATGGCCTGCACCTTTACTTCATATGTCGTGTAGTATTTGTCGAATGGAATGTGTACTACTGCTCGTCCGGTATTACCTTGCCGTTTCAAAACTTCAGAGGCCCACTCTCGTTGGCCAGGTAGGCGGAAGAAAACCTTATAGTGGATATCGATGCTGTTTTGTTCTTCAGGGATCAACGGATCCCAAGTAATGGTAAGGTCGCCTATCTTTCCTCCTCCTCCTCCGACGTTTCGTGGGGCAATGTATGGTTTATCTTTCTGTGTGTTATAGAGGGGAGAAGGCAAGCTTGGAATACCAATACCCAAATCGTTCACTGCTACAACACTAAACTCGTACCCACAACCTGGTGTTAGGTTGGTTACGGCTGCACGACGTCTTCCATTATAGCGATCGATTTCTTGGGCAAACACATTTTCTGAAACATTTACCCATGTTTTGTTCCAAGTTGTGCGTCCCAGAATATTATAGAATAGAATCGGTCTACCATTGTCGCTTCCATCAATCCATTCTAATGCTGCATCAGTTTTCTTTATGTCGATTACTTTAACCGCTCCAGGCGCTCCAGGAGGACCCTGTATGAAGACCATAGTTTTCGAGACTATTCTATTGACGGCAGACTTGGCAATGCATTCATATTCCCCTGCATCTAACAGAGTAAGATTATGCACTTCCAAGCTATTATAATTCGCTATGAATCTAGTGTTGTATGACGGCATGTTGTCGTAGCTGTTTATGATGCGACCGTTGTGGGCCCAGAGAAATGCAACATCAAGTACTTCATCGTAAGTAACTTCACATCGTAGGTACAACAGTTCATCAATTTGTTTGATAATCTTGGGAGGTAGTTGTTCGACGAACCGCAGCTCCTGGAGAACAATCAGACGCGCTTTCGATTCAGCAACGCCCTGAGAATTGCTGGCAACGCAAGTGTAAACTCCTTCGTCGTCTCGTGACGTTGGTGAAATAAATAAAGTGCCAGTCGGTAGCATTCTACGGTGTCCTCCCGTACCTATGACATTGCCATCTTTTTTCCAAACGATTTTAGGCCGAGGAGCTGCTTCTGGTTCGCACTCGATTGTAGTGTTGCCATTGTAAATTGAATATATTTCGGACTCTAGTGGTTTTTTTTTAAAGGATGGTTTCATGGAAAGCACCCGCAATTGTGCCGATGAATATACGCCTTTCAGTTGATTTGTTGACTTGCATTGGTACATGCCGTTATCCTCATCTGGATCGAGAAAATTTATCTTGAGGACATTGTCCTGTATCACAAATTTGTCTTTATTAAATTTAACATTTTCTGGGTCCATTAATTCTGCATTTTTGTACCAGGTGTAGTTAACATCTGGAATTGCGGAAGCCTCGCACAGAAATGTTACTGAGCTCTGATAATCTTTAATTTTGTCTTTCAAAGGAATTGTGAAATTTGGTTGCATTTGAACACTGACCATAACGCTTTTTGCTATCGATTTTCGATCGTTCCTAATCGTACATATGTATTCCCCGTTATCATTGGCAGTTGAATTCTTTATGACCAACACCCTGTTATAGTTTTCGAGGTAGGAGAATCGAGGCAAATTTCCGTTTCTACGTGTCCAATTATACGAAGGCACTGGATAACCAAAGGCCATACATTCGAGTCTCAAATCCTTTCCAGCTACTGGAGCTTCTGGGTACTTCTTTGGGAAATTATTGGCAAAAATCAAATCCTGATAATGTGGATGCGAAACAACTTGCAAATTGAAAAATGGCCCATTTCTTCCTGTATCGCTAACGGTGCTCTGTACATTGCAAGAGTAGTTTGCTCGATCTTTAATTTCCAATGATGAGAAATATAACGAGCCGTCATGACTTACAAAAACTCGCTGATCTTCTTCGACAAAATTTGGGAAAAAATCCCGAGACCAGTAGTACCGTACATCTGGATAATGTTGAGGCGGATCACAGTAGAGAGATTTCCCCCAGTTCATTTCTCCTGTTTCGGACGAACGTTGCAAGTTAAACTCAAGGATGTAGCCGAAATTTAGTTCCACGCTTTCTGATATGATCCGTCCAAATCGATTTTTCGCGACGCAGTGGTAGGTTCCTGAAATTAAATTAAAAAAATCAATTTTTGAAAAATAGTCCAATTTAACAAGATTACTTGAGCCAGGCGTCTTTCATTGTTTTTTACAACAATAATGCCGCT
This sequence comes from Aedes koreicus, assembly GCA_024533555.2. NCBI lineage: Eukaryota > Metazoa > Arthropoda > Insecta > Diptera > Culicidae > Aedes > Aedes koreicus. The sequence goes on from JAHHFK020002827.1 coordinate 91,548, forward strand.
ATTCCCTGTCAAATTTCGTTCATGAATATACAAAAGTTAGCTGATCAGAGATGTCTAGTAATATGGTCTATTCTTCTATGAACTTTGTTTAAAATGTATTTTAATTGAGTATATCGTAGTTGCTCTTCTGTTCTGTCAAAACTATTGTAATTGCTTATGGAACAACAAAGATGGAGCTTGGGATTAGATTTCATATAATATAAAAGCTCACTCATTCAGCCTTTCGTAAACTTGCAATTCTTATGGAGTTTATGGGTCGCGACTCATAGGCAGTTACTTCGTTAAGCTTAACTGAATATTATGACATCTGGCAATGGTTTATTTACATGGACTTAGAAATTAAATTCAGAAAAATATTATAACAGTTTTAAAATTTACTACAGAAAAGAGAGTTTGATCCCGATTTCTTCGTCGGAAAGTTCAGTGAAAAAGAATCACAAATGGAATGGATTTTATGCTTTTATTCAACAGTTTTAAACGCGTGTTCTTCGATTTACTTTACACGAATCAATAAGGATTTCTTCTTTTTTTTTATTTCGCCGTGTTCCTGACATCAGGACCATATCAAGCAAATTCAAGAAAAAAAAGAGCTGGGAGTTATAATACGGTAAAAATCTCAAGGGCTCACTACGTCACTCAGCAACTCGGAAGATTACCTATAAACTGATGTACGTCATTAGGTTTGAACTAAAAGCACGTAACGCATTGCCGGACGATACGTAGTATAGTTTGCTTTGCGTTCATAGACCAGAACTTCTGCCGCATCGCAACCAATTATCCGATCAAACTCACTCTCGCAATGAAGTGCTTCTCCAAAGATGCTCATGAAATGACGTTTCTCGGCAGTATCATGGGATGTTTTTGATCCTTCGGCAAATTTGAGTGGCTTAATCAATCACTAACTCTCAAAAACTTCTCTCCACAGTCGTAGTTTGGGTTCAAGATTCTCAGTTTTTCGTTAATCACTCTCCGTTCCATCACTACTCACTGAACAATAATCACCATGGTCTCTTTTTTTTTGTACTCGTTTCTTTAGACTTGCTGAAACCAAAAGACCATCTCGCAACAACGCTGGTGTATTTCGTTTTGCAGGAGGGATTTTGAAAATGGGCATTTTTGCGTGACGTACTCAATGGACGGTCCCATTCAGCATTCTGAACCGCCAGATATTTATCCCATTGGTGAACTTGAAGGAGGAGGTCCACATGTTTGCCCATTGTCTCTGTGAGGAAAGGATCATTTCCCATTCTTTGTTTAGAGCTTGGCTGATAAACTTCATTAAGAAAGTCTTGAAGTAGGTCAGTTCTCTTTTGGCTAGAGACTCAATCCTATGTATCATCATGGGTATTTGACCCGTTTGCGCCAGCATTACATGAACAGGTGTACTGAGAAGTTAACCCACAATGTGCCTGATATATGCGTTTTGTGTGGTAGCTTTTCCAAGTTGATCCTCACAGAATACCCGAAAATAGATGCACCATACTCCATTCTGTTCCTGACGAAGGTGTTCCCTATTTTAAAAAGGGTCTCCGAGTTGGATCCCAAAGTTTTCCTCGAAAGTAGCTTCATAAGTCCCATTTTTTCTTCACTTCATCTCGAACGATTTCAATGGATTTTCGGTGTTTCAACTCTCGTCAAGCGTGCAACACAGATGTTGGTGGGTGTTCACGACATCGATATTCTCGTTCTCTACCACTAACTTAAGGTAATCGATGTTCAGGTTAAGAGCCCACAGTCTTTCAAATAGAGACCGGAAGAAGTTTCGACTGCTTCTTCCAAGGTCTACTCTGTAACGATAATCGAAAAATCATCGGTGAATTGCACTATCTCGCCTTTGCCGATTGATTTCTCATGAAAAAATGTCGTGTACTCTGAGAGAAATTTGATAGTTAATTTTACCATTATTGGGGGTAAGGATGACTATGGCAGTATAGTGATTGTCAACCGACTATGATCATAGTTAAAATAACCATAAAAAAAGTTGATTCAACTTTTACTATAATATCGGAATAGTCCTTGCTAACATGACCATAGTCAAGAATGCCATGAACGGGGTGAATTCGACCATGTTTATGGTTATTGTAACCATTATATGCAATAGTCTTTTTGACCATGATTTAATTCTCAGGAATTATTCTCAGTGTACAAGTTAAACAGGATTGGCGAGAGTCAACTTCCCTGTGGAAGGTTCTACCATAACGTACCCATCATCATCTTTCGACCTCTTAGGTATGGTTGTACGAATTCGAACATATAGGTACTCTCATCTTTGTTTAGGATTAGTTATAAAGTACTTGTGCCCACTGAGCCGATGCCATCTGACGTCGATGAAGGTGACTGATTCTCTGCTTCGTGAGGTTTGTTGCCAACATAGTTAGGTTGATGCTGTTCATGCCTCTGGAATCCAAAGGAAAGATTCGGGATAAGTTTCTTTATTTCCGCAATTTCTGCTAACATGTTCTTTACTGCTGCGTTGATCTCTACGTTTAACAGGACCGTAGCTTAATCGGTCATTAGGATTTTGAGATTGTGTGTACTACTGTGTGTAATACTATTAATACGTTAGTTACTAAGTGGTGTTGCAAAAACCGATGAATTCTTTCCTCAAATCGTATGAATTATATAAAGGCATCAAAAATCTGTAGTCTTATGGCGGTTTCGGTTTCTCCACTCCCGTTCTAACACTCACCCCTTATTAATCCATTTCATTTGACACCTATTCCGATTTCAACAATTCTGGAACAATTTTTGGGTAAGAAAGCGAACCCCATTGGTTTTTAACATGCGTGGCACCTCTCGTGCTTTAACAGATCCTTCATCTTGTTTGTTTTTGCCTCTCCTTTTCATACGCTCAACTCTAATAAAAGGTACCTCTGGCACGAAGCAAGTGGTCTGGGTTTGCAATTTAGGTTCTGTCCAGCATAGTGCCCCTTCGGAGTTCCTCGTAATCCTGCAAGCCTCTGAATCGAGTTTGTACCGAAATTTTTAAATTTTTGGGTCTCTTTCTATCGTTTGAAACCCCCTTCAGTTCGATATCAACGATGTAAATATGATTTGCGTTGTGCAAGGCTACATATATCGACACTTTATAGACAGTAGAACTCGGGAATCACTGTTTAGGCGACAGCCTTGCTGTTGGTGCACGAAGTCATCAAGTTGGACAACATTGGAAACATAACCAAAAGGGAGACAGAATTGTCGGAAGCGAAGGAATCGTTCGAAGGCTGAATGTTGTATCCAAGAATAGGGACGAGGAACATAGCCTGTACTGGAGAAGGAGGTGACAGCTAGTAAATACGCCAACAATCTAAAGTGGGGACTTCACGAAAGTCTCCTCCATGTTGGCGACTGCAATATGGATAAGCATTCGCTAAAAAAATACACTTTCGAAACAATCCATGATGGTTAACGATAACATACAAGGGGCTCTCTGCCATTTGCACATGATAACCAAACCAGTCTACAGTTTAAAATTAGTACTTTTGTGCAAAATCAGAGGAGATCAAATCAACACGGGGCTTATCAAATTAGCCCTCGCAGTTACCACAAAGTCTAAACTACACAATCATGCCTTTCCCATGGCAACCAACTTGCGCTTCCGTTCTGCTATACAAGCTTCTCCGCTAGGTCCGCATAATTATCAAGAAAATTAACGTTGATCCGTTGACTCCACCAACTTCTGGATCGTAGAATGAACAACTGTATTACGGTGGCTTAACCCTGCTCGTTGCGTGGCTGAAGAAATCTGTCAATAGTCAATAGTAGTTGATTTCTTTATATATCTTACCTCCCTTCCATACGATATCTTTGAGAACTGCGTACTGTTGTAGTCGTTACGACAAACTTGCATACATAATCTTGCACGATGCTCTAGACTGTGGCCATTGTTATTTCAATATATCATAAGGATTTTTCATTAAAGAGAGCGGACACCTGGTTATCAATGGTTTAGGATTAAAACTTAATGCAAAATTGTGAATTTTCACTCAGTGTATAAAAACATTGTTTACTTTGGCAACACACCTGAACATTTTTAAAAAAAAAACAGAGGAGTTTCGAACGGTGGGTCGGATTAGCTTATGAACTCGCAGATTAATTCTGCACAAATGGTTTTCCGAAAAGTTGTCGTTTCGAAAATTGGCAAAACGCGTGAAGTGCACTAAATCTGCAGTGTTCAAGATTGTTAAGAAGTTAGGAGCACCAGAAAAAGGAGCTAGCAACTGTACGCCTATTGAAATCGCAAAAAACCGTGTTACGTTCGTGAAAGTGCCAAAAAAAAAAGTGGATATTAGCGTTGTAACTGTGCAGAATATCAAAAAGCGTAACAATTCCAGAACCTACAAGAAGCAGAAAGAACCCAAAAGGACAGAAAGCTTCTTCGAAAATACGGTCACGAAACTTGTAGGACGTTTTCCTCCAAAGGCCGGACCGGTGCATTTTGATGGGCGACGGGACGTACGTCAAATTGGATACCAGTACACTTCTACAATTTTTGGAGATGCTCAAGAAGGAAAGTCGATTTTGTCTAAATATGCGAAAATCCCACAAACTGCCCTGAACTGCGTCCTATCGAAAGATACTGGGCAATAATTAAGCTGCATCTTAAGAAAGATGGAAGAGAAGCAAGCTCTGTTGACTGCTTCAAGAAAATTTGGTCTGCAGCACAACGAAAAGTTACGGAGAAAGTTGTGCAGAATCTAATGGGAGGTATCAAGAGAAAAGGCCGACCGTGCCTCAGAAATGGGAAGTAAATATTCAAACTCACGTGAATTCGGTCATATGTATGTTGATTTTCATTTACCTACAGGGGATAGACAAAATGATCGGGACAGGCAAATTTTTGATAAACTTTGTAGTGCTCTAACTTCATGAAATATTATCCGATTTAATTTCACTAAGAAGCATTCGACTGAGAAATTAATGTAGTTTTATATCTCGGTAACATAATTGGCCATGGCCCTCGGACACCGGAGTTGCTTCGGGTTTCCGGAGAGGCTATCTCACAGGTTGAATTTGTGATGAGACTTTGTACAAGATGCCATTGTCTAATAATTAGTAAACACACGTAAAGACAAAATATTAGTAAACACAAAATATTCCCCAAGCGAATGAATTGTCGATTACAGGAATCGGCCTTAAATTGACCGAGATATGGCTATTTCCGTGAAACAGGTTCTGATAAAGGGTCCTGGATGCCGATAGCTCTTTATTTTACTCAAAGCATGCCATGTGACAGCTCTTTCTTCGTGGTTTTTCATCACAATCCTTATTATAAGCTTAAAGTGGATCCTTGACCATATTGGCCACTCCCGGAACCACCGGAACGTCCCCCGGGGGAACCTGTAGTAGCCACCAGTTAGGCAGTTATCCTAAAACATGCAGTGCGGAAGCTCTATCTTCATGATTTTTCATGAATATGATTTTGATAGACTTGAGAAAGCCATTGGCTCATTGGCCCATCCCGGAATATTTTTGGGGGAACCTGTAGTAAGAATCAATTACGATTTTACCACAAAGTATGGACTAGAAGACTCACTGGCTAGCCTGATCCAGTTTCCTGGAACCTCTGAGGATCAATTTATTTAGCTTTGGTTCGGATAAGCAAGCAATAATTCCATTGAGTATAGGGAAGAGTGGGTTTTATATTTTATCCTGGCATGGAGTTGGCCCAATTGTCGCCGTAAAAGACAAAATGAAGGCTGAGCACTACAGGACCATTTTGGATGAGCTGGTATTTCAACTATTGGTGACGTACACTACAAAGAATTATCATATATTTTGTCTTTACGTGTGTTTACTAAAATCAGTTGTTTGACAATGGCATCTTGTACAAAGTCTCATCACAAATTCAACCTGGAGAAGCAACTCCGGTGTCCGGGGGCCATGGCCAATTATGTTACAGAGATATAAAACTACATTAATTTCCCAGTTGAATGCTTCTTAGTGAAATTAAATCGGATAATATTTCATGAAGTTAGAGCACTACAAAGTTGATCAAAAATTTGCCTGTCCCGATCATTTTGTCTATCCTCTGTATATCCTTTCAGAAACAGGTGTCCACTTTCTGTAATGAACTGTCCTTAGTATGTCATGCTTTGTTGATATTCGTGATTAAAATTAATTGTATCGTATGAGGTTTTGTCAGAAATTACCATGAAAGTATCTATTAAGGTTAAGTTATGAATATCTGTGTATTTTTATTCACTGTAGAGTATGTTGATGTCTTATCCCTCAATCGTAATTTTGACAGATCTCTTATCTTGATTTTTTTGACACACGTTTTCCGGTTATCGCAAAGGCAGCTTCGACGGCTTCGGCCATTTTGATGCGGATTTTGAGGAATTTGAGGTCACGCAGTGAATTGGTTATACTCATGCGTAATTAATTTTTGATCCCTGCGAGGGAGAGAAGAAGAAGCGCGCTAGAGCTTAGTTTAATGGATGGCGCTCTAGTGTGAACTAGTGATTAACAATTCGGCAGCAGCAGTTCGGTTGCACCGGCTGCTGTGATGTGAGGAAGCATAGAATACTGAAACGAAAAAAGAATAAAGAAGAATTTTGTGGTATGTAAAGACTGTATTCGATGAAATTTGGACACACAAAATAGGTCACCAAATATTTTCCTTGAGCTCGATTCTTTTCAAACTTTCTGTAAATAAAGTACTACTAAACGGTTAAGTTTTGACATCATTGGTTTATTGAACCTCTTCTCCCAACCCAAATGCCCGCACCTTTGCCTTGACCCCTTTCATCAAATTTTGGGCAATGATAGGACCGACTTGCTTACTTACTTTTAACCACACTTTCTTTAGTTCAAGTTCATTTTCTATCAATTTTGGAGTTTTAACGAGCTTTGCCTTCATGATTGCCCAAAATTTTTCAATTGGGTGAAGTTCCGGAGTGTTGACGTCTTTTGGTACAAAAACTACATTATTATCTTAGTACCAGTCTAAGACGGGCCGGGCATAGTGGCAAGATGCCAAATCCGGCCAACACAGTGTCGGGCCATCGTGAGATCTCAAGAAGGGCAGAAGTCGTTTTTGGAGGCATTCGTCCTTGTAGATTTGTCCGTTGACGGTCCCAGAGGTGATGAAGGGCTGACTCATTTTGCCACATCCGCAGATCGCTTGCCAGACAAGGAATTTTTTGGCGAATTTCGACAGTTTCTTCTTCCGTACACTCTCTGGAACGGCCAACTTAGAGGTGGCGACGTAGTGTTCCTGTCCTGGCATTTGTTTGGTGTCGGCTTTAATGTAGGTCTCATCGTCCATCACAATGCAGAACGGTTTTGCGAGCCACTCCCTATACAGTTTTCTTGCACGAGTTTTGGCCACCGAGTTCTGTTTATCGCTCCGGTTCGGTGCCTTCTGGACCTTGTACACATGTAATCCAGAACGTTTCATTGTTTTCTGCACAAAACAAACTGAAACTTTCGCCTTTTTCGCAACATCCCTGATCGAAATGTTGGGATAACGCTTAAATTGGTTCAATACCATCCTGGCCTTCTCCGGATTTGATGTACCACGTTTTTTGCCACTATCATTCTTCCGCTTGGTTGTCTTACGGTCCTTGAACGTGTTGATCACATGACATACGGTTAAATGTGCGATTCCGAGCTGTTTTCCGATCCATCGATGAGAAGCGTTTGGGTTTTCGAAGTGAGTGCCCAAAATTTGTTGGCGCACTATTTCTTCATTCGAAGCCATCACTGAAATCACTCGACCGATTTTCACGAAACTCATTACACAATTGACACAACACAATGAAATACATTCAGTTAAAATTTCAATAATTTTTACCCACACGCTAAAAAGTTACGAACTGATGAGATCGCAGCAAGCCGTGCTTGGAAACTGACGTGTTTTGCTTTTGCTGCGTCGTTTTCGCGAAAAAAATCAAACAGTAATTCGTAATTTAACTTGAACTAACAGTGAAATCATAAAATCCCCGCGTGCATTGTGTAAGCCGTAGTAAATAAAATCGATTCCCTTTCGAAATGTTTGAGTGTCGGTAGTATTTCCCGGTTTTTTATTGTTTTTGTGCTTCGCCCCCGCACCCGGAAGAAGAGTTACATCAGCTTAGTTTTGGTTATTAGTGGTAATATTGTGACACTCGGGTATAATTTATTAGTTTAGAGTGTTTTTCCGCTTTGTCGCGAGTGAATCGATGATTATTAGCAGTTTTGAAGCTCGAAATAGAGTCGCCTCATTGCGGGGATTTGCATTATTGGCAATGTGTGAAGTGAAAAAAAAAGAAGACGAGTACAATGTAGAGAACAGCCATTTGCTGATCAGAAACAGCAAACGAAAACAACGCGCATGGACGGGTGAAAAGCTTGCACATAATTTTAGGTGCATTCACCACGGGGTGTACAGAATTTTGTTATGCAGGTTGCATATCTAGCGGGCGGTTTCGCAACGTTAATTTTTGCGCATATTTAATCGCGAGTGCAAAAAATTAATTACGAATCAACGTCGACATTTTTGGAATGAACAAGATAGTGTGATTCAGGAGGCGGACATGGGTGAGATGTATCTGACTATAACTATATAACAATAATCTTATTTTCAAATAATACTAAATACGTGCCTGGTTTGGAAATTCAAAATTTCCAAATCTGGAAGTGTGTTACAGTGCCCTTATCCAAATGATATCGGTAATGTTTACATGCGGGGCTTATTGTATGTGAAAGTAACCTCGGAATGGGCGTGACTCTCCAGACATTCTGAAATGGGTTGCTGGATCTGCAGTAGAGCTATCACTTTCTAGCTCCCGGATTAAAGCTGCTTCCAATGGTCACTTGAATGATTGTTGTAAACAGATTTCTTCCATAATACCATTGCCGGCCGATGGGTGTTAGATTGGACACACACACACACACACACACACACACACACACACACACACACACACACACACATTAGAAAGTGGGTCACACACACACACACACGCGATAAAGAGGGTAAGGTTTTGTTCTCGTCGCACATTGCCTCTCCAACTGTTTTTCCTTTGTTTTTTTTTCTGCCGACCAAGATCACGGTAAGTTTAACATTCATTGCCTTAAACTATATGTTAAAACCGTGGACACAGCATATGATGATTTCAATGGATTCCTCAATCGGGTCTACCTCGTTGATCCGACGGAAAGGGACATTTTGAGCCCAAGTTTATTGATTGTGAAGAGTTGTATCAGTTTGTGCGTATTTCTTTGGCGGAAATGATACAACAGCATGAAGATGAGGAAATATCTGTTGCTGATCTTGCCGTGGCTGAAAAACTTGGAATAGCAAAGGTCAACTCCATTGGTCAACCTGGTGGCAGTGGAATGACAGCTCCTGTTCAGCTAGTGCCATCTCTATTACTCCAACAAACTCTGCTACCATCGTTTGATGGTAGTTATGAAAACTGATACAAGTTTAGGGACCGGTTCACTGATATAGTGAACAAGTGCACTGGAGATTCACCAGCCACGAAGCTACACTTTCTTGACAAGGCTCTAGTCCGGAAAGCTTAAGGTGCGATTGATCAACAAACTTTGAACGATAATAATTATGAGGGAGCTTGGAGAATACTTGCAAAAAGGATCGAGAATTTGCGCATGGTCATTCAAGCACACATTGCACAGCTGTTATCGCTGAAACCGATGAGTAAGGGTTCTCATGCAGAACTGACAGTTTTGCTTGATGTAGTTGAAAAGCGACTGGAATCACCATATCTGGAAAAGCGACTGGAGTTCCATATCTTGAAAATGCAGGACATTTTGTCAGAAGCATTGATAGTAAACTTGGTTATCTCCAAGCTGGATTTTTGTCGCTTGGGAAGCGACAGTGGAACATGGTAAGCTACAAAAATACAAGCAAACCATGGATTTCCTTCGACAGCACTGTTATATGGTGAAGCGGTGTGAACAGTCCTTGGGATATGGGAAAAGGAAAAATGTTCCGCCAAATTCTCGAGTTCCTGCTGTTCCCAGCAAGGCGCATACAGTAACTGTTCACCAAGAAAGCTGTTGTCTGGTGTGCAAAGCAGATCACCTGATTGAGATGTGTGAGACGTTCAAAGGAATGTAAACAATCGATACACGAAGGCGAAACAAATGGGATTATGTTTCGTTTGCCTGAAACGAGGACATCGTACAGCAAACTGTAAGATCGATAACAGCAAACTGTGTACGTGCAAAAAGAAGCACCATCCACTCAAGCGCTACGAAATGCAGAAGGAGTCTGCTGAGACGGCAACGTGCAATGCTGAGACGACAACAGTTGCGGATTGTTCCAGATCATCGAGTGGAGAGCGGATTGTGGCCAAGTGTGAAATTCCAGTCAAAATCGTTCGGTGACACAAGTTCTGCTGGCGACTGCAGTGGTTGGTATTTTTGACAGTAGAGGTGTTGCGTACAAATGCCAAGCTTTGCTTGATTCTGGTACGGATGGCGAGTTTCGTATCAGACAGAGTGTGTGATTTGCTGGGTTTGCGTATGCAGTGTGTAAACATTCCGATAGTGGGCGTTAACGGAGCTAGGACATCGGTCAAGTTCCAAATCAATGCCGTTGTAAAATTCAGAACGACAGGCTGTAGTTTCGCTCTAGACTGTTTGGTGGTGCCTCGAGTTACCGGATCATTGCCGACGTTGAAGTTAGATGCATCTAGTTGGCCGATTCCGGAATCATTAGAGTGGGCAGATCCTAAGTTCTTCAGTCGCATTGATTTGCTTATTGGTGCCGAGAAATTCTACGAGTTGCTTCAGGATGGGAAGATACTTATGTCAAAAGATCTCCCGTTGCTGCAGGAAAGCTTGTTGGGATGGCTGGTTGCCGGTCCAGTGTACAACGTTCCAAATGTTGTAAGTGTTCAGGTGTATCAAGCTGCTGATTATCTGAACGGACCTGTGACACGACTTGAACAGCTGATAAGACGTTTTTGGACGATCGAAGAACAAACGTACGATTCCATGGAAGACGATGGTTGCGAGAGCCACTTCAAGGCAACTTATGCTAGATCGGACGATGGAAGGTTCGTAGTACAATTACTGTTCAGTCGTAACGTAATTTATGGACGATCGGAACTGCTCGAATTGTGTTATCAGTAGTCATCTCACCTTCTCTCATACAGTCCATTATCAGACCTTCGCAGCTTCCGATCATGTAGCCGATCGTTATCACCCATTATCATTTTACCCATCTTCCCGCTGATCCATATAAACCCGAGAGCAATAGATTAGATGATTCAGTATCAAATAAACCGTCTTTTAAGCATCGCACGGAGTATCGTCGTGTATATTCAGTGGAGCTTAAATAAAGTATCGTTCTTTCGCTCAAAAATCCAAGCACAAATAATTCCAACTTCGAAAAACCTACATAAAGTTTGGTCCTTCGAGCCGGATTCTTGCTCTTGGAATTTGTGCTTGGGTTGGTCGTGGTGTGGTTCGAAGAGATATCGCCGGGTGTGGAAAAGGGGGGAGAGAAAAAAAATGAAATTGACAAAAAAAATGTGAGGGAAAAAAATTATGGTTGGGGGGAAAAAAAGGGGGTGTTGGTGTGACCCGGAAAGTGAGTTGTTATGCTACAGATGTGGGCGGCGCGCCACACACAGGCGTAGCCAGGATTTCAAATAGGGGGGGGGCGAGTTTTTTTTTTTTAGAGAGAGAGAGAGAGAGAGAGAGAGAGAGAGAGAGAGAGAGAGAGAGAGAGAGAGAGAGAGAGAGAGAGAGAGAGAGAGAGAGAGAGAGAGAGAGAGAATTACATCGTCTCCAACCAGTGGTTGCACATACTGAACAATTAACATTAACGGACACTTAACGGACAATACAACGCCCGGTGGACCAGTAGAGTAGGGTCATTTTCATGTTCCGACAGATGGAGCGGGAATGGAGCCCCATTTATGTGACATTACGCCTGAATGCGGGTGGATTATCTTCTCTACTCTCACCCAAAGTATTTGACAATACCCATCCGATTCTTGCAACAAGATTAAACAATTCTAGGCTTGTTCTGGAATAAAAAAAAACGATTTTAAAAACTTTCGATTTTTCCCATGTTTTTAAATCAAACCACATTGAATGCCAAACATTTAACGGGTCATGTTGGATTTTTGTATAGAATAACCACCGAATTTGTTTGCAGTTTGTACTGAAAATGTACTTTTCATCCGCGACCCTCTCACCCAAAGCAACACAGAAGAAACACCGTTTTTTACTCACCATGCTCACACCGTTTGAATAGATTATATTTTTTTAATGGTTGTTCAAATAATAAGTGATTAGCTTTTAACAAACATACATTTTGAGTTTTGGTGGTTTATAGCTTATGGTTTGTGTCCCCTTTGCTCACCTTTAGTATAATTATTTTATCTGATATTTTCTAAACAGGAACATAACCTTTTAAAACGACGTAAGTAACAAATGTAAGCAAGCTGTGTTTTTTGTGCTGAATTGTTGCTACTTGCATTCTCAACACACGAGTAGTTAGTAAATAATTTAAAAAAATTTATTCATCAATGACGAAAAGAAATTCATATGCGTTCCAACAGCTATTCCTCAATATTTCAAAAATAATTTATATACACATCTGCATCTGCGTTTTGAAATTTGAACCGATTTATCTGATATGATCCAACTGAAACACGTTCTGTCGAAACACGGTATATGTAGCAATCATGTGTATCTGAGTAGTATGAAACCAAAACGGTGTATCATTGAATTACATTAAAATTGTTGTTCAAATTGGAGAAATACAACCATTTTGCATATTTTTCTATTCGTGGTTATTTCAGCTGCATGAAAAAACATTCGTTTTGTTTTGTTTGCTTGTTTTTTTTTTAATTACATGCTGGAAAATATTATACTTACTTTTGAAAAACTTTCGAATGTCCATTTATGGTACTTCTGGATAAAATGAATCAAATAACTGCTTCAGACTGCTTATAATTAAAAAAAAAAAAAAAAACCGTATGTATTTTACCCGATGATTCGTTTTGTTATGAAGGTTCTTCTGTTTATAAACACGCGCAGAACCATCGCTTATTCTTCCGGTCTTCCTCTAAACTCTCCACCGATTGCTTGTCGATCTGCCAAACTTGGATGACATCTGCATGGAGTTATCTCAAATTATAATAATCCGTCCAATCTATCACAAAACGTTGCGATTGGTTGAGCGGACTGGAGATAATGAAATCCATTTGTATAAGGCCAAGTCTCTCCCGGTTGGTATTAAACCGATGAGCATGGATATCAATAGAAACATAAAGTTACCAGAAGGCACAAAATGCATCTACGGACTCTTATTTTTACGAAATCCCTAAATTTCAATTTTTAATGGATTAGCATAGATTGTTCATTAGACACTTCAACTTGATTGATACAGTTATTAGTTACAGCAGTGCAATAGATTGTAGAATACAGTAGTAAAAATTGTAAGTTACGAAAAAAGAGTTTGGTTCGAGCATCGGCTGTGAAAGGTTGTGTCGATGCTTTATTACGCACTATTTTCCTATCGAGCATGGCGCGTTTCGTGTTGTTTCGGTTATCTATAATTCGGTGTAACGAGTGATCGAGTGAGCACAGTAAGAGAACAACAAAGCGTCTCTCAAGCGTTCATAAAATTATCCTTGTTTTCCTAACGGAAAACCACCATCACACTTTGTGAGTGGCTCCAATAGCATCCTTATTATTGGTTTAACTCAGATCAAATCGGATTTCCAACATCACCTTGTTTTTCAAAATCACCTTGTTTTTCCGATGAAAAAACACCATTACACTTTGTGTGTGGCCCCAATAGCATCCTTACTGTTGTAATCGGTTCGAATCAGAAATCGGTACTAGTATTTAAATATTTTACTAAACGAAGCGTGAATTCAGCTTATTGTTTACCAAAACGAACCCTGCTGCCACCCAATCTTGTCATCCAAAATCCCAGTGATTTCTCGTGGAAGTGCGGCGGTGGTCTCGGCTTCCAATAAAACGTCCAAATAAACGTTAACGCATTCCTACCCTTTCCTTATTTGACCTGCATTCGGGCGAGGCCAGCGCCGGTATTGCCTTAGTTTGGGATCACCAGTTTTACACATTGAGCATGTTTGCATCATCTGTTGATCTTCTGAGTAATAACAGCTGAACTGGCAGTAACGGAATAACATCTTCGGGCGGTCAATCATGCTCATTATCCTGCTCATGCTCATAAAAACGGATAAATTATTTGAATAGGATAAGACAACTGCAACTTCTCGCCCTGACTAGCTTGCTGTTCTGCTTCTCACACGCTGACTCAAACTGTAAGATATGATCAACATATATTCTCAATAATACGAAACTACAGTACCCTAAAACGGGGAAAGCGGGGTAACGGTGCGGTTTGACCCATGCCATGAATAGTTCAAATAAATATTTTTCGTTGATACTTTTTCTAACTATCAACTGTGTTTCTTAATCTAGTATTATTTGGCTTCTGAAAGCTATAGCATAGGTTTGAATATTCAGTTTTTTGATTAACCAAGAGCTGAACATTTTATTGACATTACAGATTAAGAGATATTTCCCTAGTAGCACATTTGTTTCAACCCAGTAAAGGTGACTGCTCTGTGACTCAATTAAGTCACAATAGAGCTGCTGAAACCAGTTTTGACTGTTGTGTGCTGCTTGGGGTTTTTAGATACTTTAGGCTACATAGGTTGGGTTTTAGGTTAAAGGAAAAATATTGTAATAAAATTGTTACTCGTTACTATTTAAAAACTATTATATAATTACAACTTTTTTCTCATGGATGTCAATTTTTTACGCTTTTTTGCTACAACTTGTTACAAAATCGAGGCAACTTCGCGTAGTTTGGCTTTTTTATTTAGGCAAAGGAGCAATCTGACGAACATCCCAAGCAACACAAAATCGTCATATTTGGATACAGTGACTTGATTGTGAGTTAATTGAGTAGTATTGGAGTAACATCAACTGTATTGCAACAAGTTACCTTGCAACCTTCTAGAGATAAAAAATATAAATAATAATAATAATAATAATATATAATATAATAATAATATATTGAAACAAATAATAAAATTCTAAAAATAAAATCAAAACTTAGGGGGGGGCAACGCCCCCCCTCCCCCCCCCCTTCGCATCTCATGAAAGCTTGTACGAGTGGTACCTGCAGAGTTTGCCAACAAAGACACCATACGATGCTGCACCAAAGGATCGTCGCCACAAGTACCCAATCTGGTCCAACCTTCCACCAAATCATCGTCATCCACCCTCATCAGTCACTCCTCAGCATCATCGTCAACTTTCAGCCACCAGTCTCAGTCTACTCCACCAAAGAAACCATCCCCAGTAGAAAACCAAACCCAAGTCACCGCGGTCCCTACCCCCCAAACAAGCCACTTTTCGATGCCATTCGCCGAAGCCCACCTCAACGTTCCTGCAACTGTCTTGCTGTCGACTGCTCTTGTGAAGGTCTTCACTTCATCTGGTTCCTCGCTCTGGGCCCGTGCTCTCTTGGATTCCGGATCCCAGCTCAACTTTGTTTCGGAGCATCTCGCACAACGGTTAAAACTACGTCGCAGCAAGGAGTTCGTACCAATCAGCGGCGTTGGTCTCGTCTACTTCATCCAAACACACCACCATCATTCGTATCCAGTCTCATCGGGCGGATTTCGAGAATAATTGGAAATTCCATGTGCTTTCGAAGCTGACTTTGGAGTTGCCGAATCAAGACGTCGTTGTCTGCAGATCCAGTTGGCCGACTGATATTGTTCTGGCGGATCCAACCTTCAACAAACCAGGCTCCATCGACTTGATATTCGGCGTCGACATCTTCTATGACCTTCTCCGTAACGGACAGATCAAGCCTAGCTCCGGAACACCCGTTTTGCAGAATACCGCTTTGGGATGGGTGGTGTCCGGGACAAGTCAGACCCCGGTGCCTTCTCCGCAAGTCGCCAATGTCGCACACGTTTCGATCAACTCATCAATCGAGGATCAACTGGCCCGATTTTGGGAGGGGGAGTCTTGCCATTTCAAAAGTACCCTTTCCATCGAAGAAGCGGAGTGCGAGGAATACTTCAAACAAACGACGAGAAGAGATTCATCTGGTCGTTTCGTCGTCGCTCTTCCAACCAAACCGTCGGTTACCTCGCGGCTTGGAAACTCAAAAAGATATTGCCGATCATCGGTTCTACTCGTTGGAACGCCGTCTCAACGCCAGTCCCGAACTGAAGGAAGCATACTCCACATTTATCCGAGAGTATGAGCAGTTGGGACATATGAAGCTTATAGATGACTCGCTGCCTACTGCAGGTCCCACCTACTATTTGCCGCACCATTGCATCGTTAGACCAGATAGCAGCACCACAAAGTTGCGCGTAGTCTACGATGCTTCATGTCCAACGGATAGTGGTCCTTCTCTCAACGACGCACTGTTGGTTGGCCCCGTCGTCCAAGACGATCTTCTGAGCATTGTCCTTAGATTTCGCATACCACAATTCGTCATCATCGCTGATTTCGAAAAAATGTATCGGCAGTTTCGGGTAAGGGAGTCCGACCAATCGCTGCAACGCATTCGATGGAGATATTCGTCATCACACCCGCTGCAAACTTACCAGCTCACAACGGTAACATACGGAACATCTTCGGCTCCGTATCTCGCGACGAGATGTCTCAAACAGCTTGCTGAGGAGGGATCAGAGAGCCACCCAGCTGCCGCCGTTGTTCTCGGTCGTGACTTTTACATGGATGACATGCTCACTGGAACCGATAGTGTCGAGGAGGGCCAAACACTCTGCCAGGAACTTATCGAACTCACTAATTCTGCAGGTTTGTTGCTCCGCAAGTGGGCATCAAACAATTCGGATATTCTGGCAGTCGTTCCGCCTGATCTCAGGGATGAACGTACCCTTTTCGAAATCGATTCCACTGCCACTCCCATTAAAGCACTTGGTCTTCAATGAGACGCCTCGACGGATGTACTACAATTTCATGTGCCGAAGTTCAACACACAATTGCCGATTACCAAGCAAACTGTCCTGTCCGATATTGCCCGCCTCTTTGATCCTTTAGGCTTGGTCGGTCCAGTGCTGGTTCAGGCAAAGTTGTTCCTGCAGGATCTATGGCGAGAAGGTTGTGAATGGAAGGAGGCGCTTACTGAATCTCGTCAACGTTTGTGGATAGAACTTCGCGACAGCTTATCTCATCTTCCAGGCATAAAAATCCCTCGCTGGGTCATAGGTACTACGGAAGTCGTATGCCGTGAGATTCATGGGTTTTCTGACGCATCGGAAAGAGCCTACGGAGCCTGCATCTACATCAGGGTAGTATCGTCCACTGGCGACATCCATGTTAATCTGCTCACCGCAAAATCTAAGATTGCCCCGAAAGGAAAATCGAAAAATAGTGGAATCATCAGTCTCCCCCGTCTTGAGCTGTGCGGCGCTCTTCTATTGAGTCACCTATTCGAAAAGGGTGATACCAGTTTGAAACTCAAGGCCAAAACCTTCTTCTGGACAGATTCGGAGATTACGCTATACTAATTAGCAGCCAACCCCTCTCGATGGAAAACTTTTGTGGCTAACAGGTGTTCGGAAATTCAGCGCATTACAGTCCAAGGTATCTGGTCCCATGTAGCAGGTTCAGAAAATCCTGCAGATGTTATTTCTAGAGGAATGTCTCCTGCACAACTACGGGATTGCTCGGCCTGGTGGAAAGGCCCAGATTGGCTGTCGCAACCGACTCGATTCTGGCCCCCACTCGGGTGCCCACGAAATAGAAGTTTCAGCTCAGATGAACTGGAAGAACGGGCTGTATCTCTTCCTGTTCAAATACAGCCAACAAACGAACTATTTTCGCTCTATTCAACCTACACCAAGCTCGTCCGGACGGTAGCACTACTTCGACGATTTTCCCATAACGCGAAATCCATTCGTTCGAGGGATCGTCGTATTGGGTTCCTGTCTACTACGGAGATCAACGAAGCGGAGCAGTCACTAGTGAAACTTGCTCAAACAGAATGTTTCGCTAAGGATTTCGTGGAGATTACCCGGCATGATCAAGTCAAACCCAACTCTCGCTTAAACACACTCTGTCCGATTCTAGTAAATGGCATACTTCGCGTCGGTGGCCGGCTGCGTCACGCTCCGATCTCCTATGATCAACGACATCCTATGATTTTGCCGGACAAACATCGCCTCACGGAGCTTATAATGGTTCACTATCACCAAAAACTGCTGCACGCCGGTCCACAACTCCTCACAGCTGTCGTACGGGAACGTTTCTGGCCGCTTCGCATCAGAAATCTTGCTCGTCGAGTGGTTCATGCCTGCACTAGATGCTTTCGATGTAAACCTAAGGTCTTAGAGCAGCTAATGGGAGAGCTACCTCCAGAGCGTGTTACCCCAGCTTTTCCGTTCCTGCATACCGGAGTGGACTACTGTGGGCCGTTTTCTTGTCGACCTACTCGTAGGTCCACAGCTATAAAGTGCTATGTAGCTGTGTTTGTCTGCTTGGTGACGAAGGCAGTCCACCTGGAGTGTGTCTCAGACTTGACCACCAACGCGTTCATCGCTGCCTTGCGCCGATTCGTGGCGCGTAGAGGGAAACCAACCCTGATTGAATGCGACAACGCCCGTAATTTTCAAGGAGCCAAACGGGAGCTCCAAGAGTTGGCCCGACTATTTCAGTCCCAACATCATCAGGACCAAGTCTCTCGGAGCTGCTCGGAAGACGGCATCTCGTTCAAGTTCATCCCTCCCAGGTCTCCAAATTTTGGTGGACTCTGGGAGGCAGCCGTCAAGTCTATGAAGAACCACCTCCGCCGAACTGTAGGAAATGTGATTCTGTACCAAGACGACTTTTTGACTCTCCTTACACAAATAGAAGGCCTACTAAATTCTCGTCCGTTGACACAGCTTACTTCGGATCCAAATGACCTTGAGGTGCTCACGCCAGGGCATTTCTTGGTCCATCGATCGCTCACTGCCATTCCGGAGCCCAGCCTTGCCGCCTTACCAACCAACCGATTGGATCGGTTCCAGCAAACCCAGGAGTATGTCCGTCGAATATGGCAGCACTGGCGGACCGAATATTTGTCCGGACTGCAACCTCGAACTCGGTGGACTCAACGGCGCAACAATATTGACGTTGGCACGTTGGTATTAGTAAAGGAGGAGAACCTGCCACCACTGAAGTGGAGCATCGGCCGTATCACGAACATCTACAGGGGAGACGACAATTGCATCCGTGTCGTTGATGTGCGGACAAAGGACGGAGAGTATCGACGGGGCATCTCTAAAATCTGCGTGTTGCCCAATCAACCAGACAGCGGGAGCGCCGCTGCCCAGCAAGAAGGACAGTGAGATCCTTTCATCGATCGCAGTGTTTCACTGCGCAACACCGGGGGGTCGTATGACCTCCCGGCCATGTAAGTCATTGTATAATATTGAATTGCAAAAAAAAACTAATAGAATTTTTCGTCCCCCTGCGTCTACGATGTCGCCGCTTGCCCCTGCCAACTACCACGAGCGAGGTTCAAACTGGCTACGATTCGACGGTCTGTCGCTAACCCGACGCATCCACTATACGTCGGATAGGCTTGTGGATTTGCAATGTGGAAAGCAAGGACCTTAGAATGCAAGCCAAGCGAAAACCTGCTGCCGGACCATCCATCGAAGGAGACCTCATACTCATCTCATCATCCACTCATCGAAGCTCGAAACATGCAACAACTCGGATCGGATCGGATTCACGCCCAAGTACGCTCAGTACTTCGATGCCATCGTTCATCGTCCGGTTACGGACCCGTGGAGGCCGGTTGCCTCCGCTCCAGTTAAGTGTTGTTTTTTTTCTTTTTGATTGTTTGAAAAAGCCGCCTATGTTTGTTTCCAGAATATGATCCAGCCGAGGACGACGCAGCCACGCCGCACGACGAGAAGGATGAATGGGACTGATTCCGATCGAAGGCCAAGGTTACTACTTCTACACCGATCAGCTGATCGTCCGAATCTACTAGCCGAGTAGTCACATGGTCACGAACTCGAACCCGACGGGATACGACGTAGCACGTGGAGGATCTAGTAAGCAGCAGCACATCAGCAAACGCAGTCGAGGCGACAGAGAGGAGAAAGGGGATGAGAAGAAGCAGCAGCAGCGTGATCATACTACAAGAAGAAGAACGTTGGAGCATGACATCAGAAGATGATCAGAAAATTGATAAGTTAGAATAGCAAAGAACCTAAATTGAATTGATAGTTAAAAGATAAGGGTAGATGGATAACAGCGTAGCTTATTTGACAGGCTTGAACTTAA
Organism: Aedes koreicus; assembly: GCA_024533555.2. NCBI lineage: Eukaryota > Metazoa > Arthropoda > Insecta > Diptera > Culicidae > Aedes > Aedes koreicus. The sequence continues at coordinate 111,828 of JAHHFK020002827.1, forward strand.
TTAGGAAAGTTAAAATTAGTTGGTTAAAATGTTCATTTTCACGGTGGCCGGCATGTTCAGTCGTAACGTAATTTATGGACGATCGGAACTGCTCGAATTGTGTTATCAGTAGTCATCTCACCTTCTCTCATACAGTCCATTATCAGACCTTCGCAGCTTCCGATCATGTAGCCGATCGTTATCACCCATTATCATTTTACCCATCTTCCCGCTGATCCATATAAACCCGAGAGCAATAGATTAGATGATTCAGTATCAAATAAACCGTCTTTTAAGCATCGCACGGAGTATCGTCGTGTATATTCAGTGGAGCTTAAATAAAGTATCGTTCTTTCGCTCAAAAATCCAAGCACAAATAATTCCAACTTCGAAAAACCTACAATTACCTTTTCGTGAAGATATGGGAAGTCTAGGAGAATCCCGTTATCAAGCAGAGAAGCGATTCAAGGAGAACCGACTGTATAGAAACCCAGAAATGAAGAAAGTGTATTCCGACTTCATACATGAGTATCTAGATCTTGGTCATGCAAAGATAATGAACAAAGATGAGATAGATGTCGAAGGCGCATACTATTTTCCACATCATTGTGTGTTGAAACCAGATAGTTCGTCAACAAAATTGAGAGTGGTATTCGATGCATCCGCAAAAATCACAACGAACTTATCACTCAACGACGATTGGATGGAGGCTCCTGTCATACAGAGTCCATTGTTCGATATCGTGCTGCGATGGAGATTGCCTAAATACGCCTTCACAGCAGATGATAAGCAGATATACAGACAAGCTCTGGCGCATGATGCTCATACGAAATACTTGAGATGTCTATTTTGGGATGACCGGACGCAACCGATATTGGATTTGGAGTTGCTCCGAGTTACATATGGTGTTGGCCCTTCTGGATTCTTGGCAACACGATCGTTTATTCAACTCGCTAAGAATGAACAGAAAAATTATCCAAATGCTTGTGAATTTGTTTTGAAGTCGTTTTATGTGGATGATACACTTACCGGTGCAGATACACTGGAAGAAGCGCGAAACTTCGTGAAGATCTACAAGCTTTGCTGAAAAAAGGAGGCTTTAATCTACACAAATGGTGTACCAACGATCCTGCCATCCTTGAAGGAGTTTCGTTGGAAGATCGGGAGAAGCAATTGAGCTTCGAAGAAAGTAATGTGAATGGTGTGATAAAAACTCTCGGACTCTTGTGGAACCCAGTGAGTGATAACTTCGTATTTCAAGTAAAACCTATGGAGGTACCTCAAACCAAGAGACAAGTGCTTTCCGAGATCGCGAAACTCTTTGACCCTCTCGGGTTGCTGGGTCCAGCAATAGTGTTGGCGAAGATCGTAATGCAACAGCTATGGTTGAAGAAAATCTATTGGGTTTTCGGACGCGTCGCGAGCAGCGTACGGTTGCTGTGTGTACTTGCGTAATGTGACTGTAGACGGAATCGTTGAAGTGAAATTGCTATGCGGTATGTCGCGAGTTGCGCCGCTGAAGGAGCTGAACCGTAAGGAGAAAGAAGGAGCACCACTGTAAGAATTAACAATACCGAGGCTGGAGCTGTGTGCAGCGGTATTATTGACCAGACAAGTGAAAACAGTGCGTGAAACCTTGAGTATCGACATTTCCCGTGTCGTCCTAAGGTCTGATTCGAGTATTGAGATATGTTGGATTAAGAATTCGAAGCCTAACCAACCAGTGTTCGTCTGCAATCAGGTTGCGAATATTCGTGAACTGACTTCTGATGCCGATTGGCTGCATGTCGGAACGAGGGATAATCCGGCAGACTTAGTGTCGAAAGGGGTACTACCTTTGGAATGAACGAGAAGTGATTTGTGATGGAACAAACCGGAGTTCCTTCGATCGAGTGTAATTGATGAGACAGTACATGGACAAATCGATGACTTGAGTAAAGAAACGGTAACGGTGACAATTACAATGCCCGATGAGGGATTGTACGAAGTGATTCAGAGCAGTAGCAATTTTCGCCGCCTTCAAATAGTGTCCGATTATATTACTATTACAGACTTTCGTGACTCACTGTACACTATGGTGAGAATCATTCGTCTTAAGGGGTGAATCGGTGAAAGGTAAGTTACGAAATTTGAACCCTGTCTATGACGAGACGGAGAGATTGCTACGAGTGGGCGGTCGTATCAGGAATGCCATGCTACCGCGCGATCAGCAACATCCTTTGATATTAACGGAGAAGCACAGCTTTACTGATGCTATCATCAAAGCAATCCACCGCGAAGAGTTGCACGTCGGTATGGATGGTTTATTGGCTAAAATCAGACAACAGTTTTGGCCAGTAAATACGAGTAGACATCAAGTGCTTTAGACTAAAACCGAAAGATGTACAGCAGTTTATTGGTGATCTACCAATTGCACGCGTCACCGCTGCTTAACCGTTTGCTTGGACGGGGGTTGATTACGCGGGTCCTTTCTTGTTGAAGCAAGGCAGGTCAAAGGCACCGATCAAGTCATATGTTAGTGTTTTCGTCTGTATGACTACTGAAGCGATTCATTTTGAGTACCTTATCTTCTGAGGGATTCTTAGCAGCAATGCATCGCTTTGTTGGACGCCGTGGAAATGTCAGTGAAATGTTTTCCGATAACGGAACCAATTTTGTTGGCGCTGAGCGACAATTGGTCGAATTGAGGGAGTTGCTGAGGTCCCAAATGTTGGAGAATAAACTCGGAGAATTTTGTCAGCCTCGTGGGATCTTGTGAAGATTCAATCCACCAAATGCTCCGCACCAGGGTGGACTTTGGGAAGCCGGAGTAAAAAGTATGAAGAGCCACCTGTATAAAGTGATGAATGAATCATATTTCACCTACGAAGAGATGACAACATTACTGGTTCATATTGAAGCCATCCTAAATTCAGCAAAGCGACGATCCGGTGGATTATGAAGCGTTGTCTCCTGGCCATTTTATGGTTGTCCGCGAGCTGACTGCAATAGCCGAGGCGTATTACGACGATCGTAAGGAAAATATGCTATCTCGGTACCAGCTGATCCAAAACGAAAGCTAGCATTTTGGCGAAGATGGTCATCTGAGTATATCACCGGATTACAAAGGCGCAGCAAGTGGAACAGTTCCCCAACGTTGCTTCGTGAAGGACTTTTGGTTATACTGAAGGATGACAAATTGCCACCGCAAACTTGGAAACTGGGGCGTATTACGGAGAAGCACCCTGGAAAGGATGGCGTTGTTTACGTGGTAACTGAGCGAACGAGCAGTAGCACGTACGTGCGACCCACAACTCAAATTGCCGTGTTACCTATAGAAGATGCAACCCAGACCGATAAAGGTAGACAGATGGAGAAGTTGAGCCATCCGGCTCCGGTGCGTGGATGTTAAGGTTAAGTTATGAATATCTGTTTTTTTTTTTTTTCCTTGGGGAGTTTGTTGTTTTTTTCTCCATCATTGTTTTTTTGGATTCTTCTCTTTTTTGTTTTTCTTGACACATTTTGTTTCGTGAGGAGGGGGGAAAAAAAAAAAAAAAATAAAAAAAAAATGGTAGCGAATATATGGATAAATAATAGTGACTTTAGTGACTAAAATAATAAAAATAGTGACCAAATAGTGATTAAAAAGAAATTTCTAAATTTAAGTATTTTTTTAATCTTTTATACATTTGTTGTATAAGTACAGTAAAAATTGAATAAGTGAACACCTCCGTTATCAAAAATGAGTAATGCTGCGGCGCAGATTTCTTAGTACAGAAGCCTGTTATAGAGCGAGTTTTTTTTTTCACGACCTCCTACACTTGGTCCGCAGTTCGGTTTTGCACGGCCTGTTCTTTACACACGGTCGAAAAGTCTTCTAGGATAGCCTGTGCTAGAATTACTTCTGACATATCTTGCTTCTCAATTCCTTTTTCGAGCCGTTACCATGGGATGCAGCTAAAGCTGTTTTCACTGCCTTAGTCATCTGAGGGTATATATGCTCACCTACAGCCGTTTTCTTAGTAAAAAACTGGCCCCAATACTCCTCAATTATGTAATCTGTACTCGAGGTCAGTACTTCGCATTTTAACAAGTTCCATTCGTCAAGAAGAAGATCATAGTTGACCTGAATCGGAAGTAGCTTGGTGATTTTCACATTACACTTGGAGCTTTCACTGGATGCAACGGCTGGTAGGTTGAGGCATTGGCTATATTTTACAAACGAGTTCTGCAAACCAGACTTTTTGATTACGTGCTTTTGTAATGCTTATTTTCATTGTTGAAAAAGTGGAGTTTGTCGATCTCCTTCAATGTGACCAGCTCTACCAGTGCTTCACCCCCAACCAAAACTTTTTCCGCAGGTAGCAAGTTCTCAATATTGTCCAACGTGTCCTCTGGAAGTAAAGTATTCCCGGGCCACACATTGGGCTTACAAACTCGACCGACGATGGTTCTCACCAACCTTTCCAGATCAGTATACATTAGATGTATGAGTGTTTCTTTCCTCTGGAAGAAACCTTAGAGAATAGCATTGAAATAGTATCAGTATGCTTATAAACAGCTCTTATACTTTATCAAAGTTTTTAAGGTCAAATTCTTCTTAACAAGTTTTGCAACTTTTCCAAAAAAAAAATCGGTTCAACAGCAGGAAGCAAAGTCAGAATAAACCTAAGTAATTTATGAATTATGAATTTTTAAAATCTACTGTATCATAAACTAAGAATATTTGTCTCAGAAATTTCCTGGAGGCAGCCTGCCAAATCGAGCCAAAAGCAGAATTTGCCTTTATGCTTGCGGATGAACAGCAATACACGCTTTTTCAGGCATTCTTCGATGTAAACTTGGGATCTCATCGTCGAGGATGTGATGAATGGTCCCGTTTTCAGGCCACAACTGCAAATCCCTTCCAAATCATGGCCTTCTTCATGAACTTGACGGCAAACACGAACTTGAATCTTCCTCTCCCTTCTTCTCTCTTCTCGTCTTATATATAGTGTTGCCAGATCTAATGTACCAAAGGTACAAGTGATTTTTTAAAAACTTTTTACAATCGGCGATATGAAAATAGTGACTTTAGTGACCATTTTCCGAAAAATAGTGACTTTAGTGACTTTTGGATGCATATAGTGACTTTTTAGTGACTAGACTCAAAATAGTGACCAAGTCACTAAAAAGTGACCTGCTACCAGCCCGCTTAGCCAAATT
>JAHHFK020002828.1:0-72287 GCA_024533555.2 Aedes koreicus
AAGGCGAGATTTTCGATAGTAGAATTTTCCCCATTAGTACGTCAGAGCTCTCTTCAAAGTTGGCAAAACGATTGGACAAGTAATTCTCTTGAGCGGTGGTTACATTCCATTATTCCAAATGTTTCGTCGAGATCGTGGTTCAAAGGTCTGGATGTAAGTCGGGGTTTCACTCGTGTGATGTCAAGACTTATGTCCAACCACTACCCGCTAGACGCACTTCTCTAAAGAATAAACCTCGTCGATAGCAATGTATGTAGGTGCGGAACTGGTTATGATGACATCGCTCACGCAGTTTGGCATTGCCCGGATAATGATGCCTCCAGAGCACGACTATTGGATACCCTAGTGGCCCGAGGTAGATAACCATTCCGTGAGGTAAGAGATATTTTAGGAATCCGTGATCTTCGCTACATGCAAGCGATCTACGAATTCCTTTATTTGTCTGACCTAAGAGTGTAATGTCATCAATAAATAATAATATTGATTATCGGCTCCGCAAAGTGTTACACACGTCTGAGCCTTACAAATAATATACTAAATGCTCACAATGGACCTGTCAAGTTTTTGCCTGATTTGGCAAGCTGCTACTACAGGGGAGAAGTACTACAGCGGTATCAAGACGACGGGGTGAATTTCTTCGAAAAGGACATCAATCCACCCAACTGCCCTCGATTCCGGCCAATTGAGAAATATTGGGCAATCATCAAACTGAATTTGAAGAAGAGAGGAAAGGTGACTCGGGATGCAACATAGATGCAGGAATGGTGGAATAAAATTTCCGCTCAAGTTAGCCAACAGAATGTCGAGTGTTCGAGCTTTTATCAAAACCGGAAATTAGTTTTTCGCTATTTTTCCTTTAAAGTGCAATAAATGGTCTTCATGTTGAGTGCTCAACTTTCTAATTTCATTAACAAATGACTCAAGCTTTAAGTAGGAAGTTGTCCAGAAACTGCTCAACAACAACAACGTTAATGGCATCCAGCGTCACTAGAGATATATTGAGCCATAGATCACAAAATCACGGAATTTTTCCGTCACGCGATTTAAACAATTTGCTTCAACAAATTGCTCTATTTTTATGGAATGCATAAATGTGTGCTTCTTACCTAAATTTAGATTTTGAGTAATATTATAAGCTTCCACTTATCATAAATAAAACTGTTTTTAGTGAAGTTCATGATTAATTAGACGCCAAGCACAAGTCACGGCCTGCCGGATTCGAACGCGCTTCATTCTCGAGAAGGGGAAAAGGAATTAAATTTTCCTCTCTTGATTAAGATTACCATTATTGGAGGCAGTGATTGCGTATAAAAAGTTATGACAACGACTTGGAGCAGATAATTGTTCATTCTGCGGTAGTTTTTTTTTCCGCCGGGTCTGTGATCGTTAACCTTCGTAGAATCCGGTCGCTTCGAGTAGACACTACATACATCATAAATATTGAGCTTATGTTTCATACGCACCTTTATAGGAGAAGCCAGTGGAAGAAAGCTAAGCGAAGCGAAGCGGAAACGGATGTTAATTATGAAGACCGTTGCACTCGCTAAGAATGGGTTTGTTTCGCTACGAGATCATTGAAATTAAAAACGCGTTCTGCTTCTGGCTTCGAATGGTTGAACGCACTCTGAATGTGGTGGTAAATGTTCGTTTTAGGAAAAAGTTTGGTGCCGCAAGTGGCTAAACGAAATCAAATATATGGGCATGGATCTGATGGATTTATTGCTTACCTTCGAATGGGGTAAATATCTGAGCAAAACAGAAATTATGTTTATTCATGGAAAAAGGAAATCAGAATCGATAAGTGTTTCTCTGATTTCGTAACCGTTGAAGTCTGGTCTAGATTGAAGTATATTTTAGCATACTGCTAAACGCCACATCTTTTCTTGGTGGATAGAAATCTCCAACTTCAGCGATCTGTTGTTTGTGTGTACACGCGCGTGTTACATTTAGTGCAAGGTAAAGTAAATATTTACGAGACTATCCAATTCCAATGAGGTTCAAACGAGTAGATATCGGCAGAGTGATATCATTCGACGGAATCGATTATTTTGCCGATTTGTTTTTCAGATTTGTTTTCAATTGAATCGAAGAAGCTCGTGCGAAGTTGAAGATGAGGATTGCGTCGCCAAGAAGAAGACACCAGTCAACAAATAAACTGGAAAGTGTATCAACGAAAACATTTGCAAAATGGATTAAAATGGCTTGTTATTGGCTTGATGGCTGTTCTAATCCTGAGCGAACGCTGTTTGCAGATGTGGAATTAGATCACTTGCTGGGTAAATTTGCCGAAAAAAAACAAATCAAGCTCGATCATCACCGACTACATGAAACATAACACACGTGTTTTTCGAATATTATGTTTTTAAAACAAGTGAACAATTAGGCTTGATAAGATATAAATATTTCATGCAACAAGTTTGTAGTACCAGAATCTCGCGAATCGTTTTCCTCGTTAACGTAGTTTCCCATTAGAAGATTATACTCTGTTCAGTTAGCTTAAAGACTTTATTCGATGAAATTTGGACACACAAAATAGATCACCAAAAATTTTCCTTGAGCCCGATTCTTTTCAAACTTTCTGGAAATAAAGTACTACTAAATGGTTAAGTTTTGACATCATTGGTTTATTGAACCTCTTCTCCCAACCCAAATGCCCGCACCTTTGCCTTGACCCCTTTCATCAAATTTTGGGCAATGATAGGACCGACTTGCTTACTTACTTTTAACCACACTTTCTTTAGTTCAAGTTCATTTTCTATCAGTTTTGGAGTTTAAACGAGCTTTGCCTTCATGATTGCCCAAAATTTTTCAATTGGGCGAAGTTCCGGAGTGTTTGGAGGGTTGACGTCTTTTGGTACAAAAACTACATTATTATCTTTGTACCAGTCTAAGACGGGCCGGGCATAGTGGCAAGATGCCAAATCCGGCCAAAACAGTGTCGGGCCATCGTGAGATCTCAAGAAGGGCAGAAGTCGTTTTTGGAGGCATTCGTCCTTGTAGATTTGTCCGTTGACGGTCCCAGGGGTTGATGAAGGGCTGACTCATTTTGCCATCCGCAGATCGCTTGCCAGACAAGGAATTTTTGGCGAATTTCGACAGTTTCTTCTTCCATACACTCTCCGGAACGGCCAACTTAGAGGTGGCGACGTAGTGTTCCTGTCCTGGCATTTGTTTGGTGTCGGCTTTAATACAGGTCTCATCGTCCATCACAATGCCGAACGGTTTTGCGAGCCACTCCCTGTACAGTTTTCTTGCACGAGTTTTGGCCACCGAGTTCTGTTTATCGCTCCGGTTCGGTGCCTTCTGAACCTTGTACACATGTAATCCAGTACGTTTCATTGTTTTCTGCACAAAACAAACTGAAACTTTCGCCTTTTTCGCAACATCCCTGATCGAAATGTTGGGATAACGCTTAAATTGGTTCAATACCATCCTGGCCTTCTCCGGATTTTATGTGCCACATTTTTTTTTTTTTGCCACTACCATTTTTCCGCTTGGTTGTCTTACTTTAAAGGGTGTATTCGATAAAAATGGCACACAGAAAATCTTCTGTAACTTTTGAATCGTATGAGTAAAAACCCTAGAAATTTGAGTAGATCTTATCCATAGTGTATTATTTACATCTGCCAAGTTTCATAGTTATACATTCAGTAGTTCCAGTCATGTCGTCGAAACAAGAAATTGTCCGTGAGAAAATTTTGTGCACTCACAATCAAAATCCAGGGGCGTCCCACCGGTGGATTGCTAAAAGGCTTGGAATTGCAAATACAACTGTGTCTCGTGTAATAAGAACCTTCAAGGAGCGTCTGAGTGTCCAAAGGAAGGAAGGGAGTGGTCGTAAAAGTGGTCCAATGGACAGTAAAATGGCCAGGAAAGTCGTACAACAATTCAAGAACCGTCCAAACATGTCAATTCGAGATGTCGCTAAAAAGTCTAAGGTGTCAGTCGGTTTTGTGCAGAAAACCATGAAGCGTGCTGGGTTACATGTTTACAAAGTGCAAAAAGCCCCAAATCGGAATGAAAAACAAAACATCACTGCGAAAACCCGCGCCCGGAAACTTTACACGAAGCTGCTCACCAAATCCGGTTGCATCGTGATGGATGACGAAACATACGTCAAGGCCGACTTCCGTCAACTTCCTGGGCAAGAATATTTCGTTGCCAAGTCGAAGTTCGATGTTCCGGAGGATGTTCGAAAGAAGAAACTATCGAAATTTGCAAAGAAGTTTCTAATCTGGCAGGCGATTTGCGGATGTGGTGAAATAAGTGCTCCCTTCATCACTTCCGGAACAATAAACGGTGCGATTTACACGGAAGAGTGCCTTAAGAAGCGTCTCTTGCCATTCATTAAGAAGCACAAAGGATCAACTCTGTTTTGGCCTGATCTAGCATCCTGCCACTACGCTCGAAACGTATTGGAGTGGTACCGAGCCAACGGAGTCAATTTTGTGCCAAAGGATATGAACCCACCAAATTCACCGGAACTTCGTCCAATTGAAAAATTCTGGGCAATTATGAAAACGAAACTTCGTAAACATCCCAAAACTATAAAAACAGAGCTAGAATTGAAGAAAATTTGGGTAAAAACAACAAAAACACTGGTAAAATCGGTTGTACAAAATTTGACGGGTGGAGTGAAAAGGAAGGTGCGGGCATTCGGGATGGGAGATGAAATTGAATAAAACAAATGTTGTAAATCAAAACTCATTAGTAGTTCTCCATTTCCTGAAAATTTCAAGAAAATCCGATAATCAGTTTAATTTTGATGAGTATATGTGTGTGCCATTTTTATCGAATACACCCCTTATGAATTTTGTAAGTTTTTTTTTTTTTTTTTTTTTTTTTTTTTTTTTTTTTTGGGAAGTTTAATGTGTATTTTTTTTTTTTTTTTTTTTTTTTTTTTTTTTTTTGTGGTTCCTTCGTATTTAGTTTGTTTTATTTTTTTATTGTGTCTAGGGGTGGGGGTGTCCTTTCTTTTCTTTATTATTTGTTTTTTTTTTGTGTTGTGTGTGTTTGTATTTTTTGTTTTTTGTGGGGTTGTGTTTTTTTCTTGTCGCGTTGTGTGTGTGTTTTGTAAAAACAAAATATGTGTGTTGTTTTTTTTTTTTTTTGGGGCAATGTGGTGGTGTGAAAAGAATAGATATTTTTTTTTTTCTTGATTGAGCCCTAAAGTTGCAGTTTTATTTTTCATTATTTTAAAATTTGCCTCACGACAACATGCTCTCATTTTCAGTGCCTGGAAAATACTCAATATCACGTTGATTAAAGTCTCCGTTTATTAGGTGGGGTGAAAAGTAACCTCTTCTTCCTCCTTGAATGTTTTTTTTTTAAATTTTATTCAATGTAGTTCCGCTTTAGCTTGATACACTTATTCCAGCGATTTGCCAACTTTTCTTCTCCAACATTTTTCCGGAAGGTCTGCAAAATCCTTCGCGGCGTCGATGATTTCCTCGCGTCCGCTGAATTTTTTATTGATGAGCCATCTTTTGATTTGGATTTGGGAACAGATAATAGTCCAAGGGAGCGAAATCAGGTGAATACGGTGGATACGGAAGCAATTGGAGACGTAAGTCCTTGATTTTAACCGTGGCTGTGATGCTCTTGTGCACCAGCGCATTGTCTTGCAAAACAAAATTGTATTTGTCTTCATTAAAGGCCATTTTGCAGCGATTTCGACTTCAATCGCTCCAATAATGCACAGTAATACTCGCTGTTGATGGTTTTATTCTTTTCGAGGTAGTCCACGAAGATGTTGCCATGACAATCCCAGAAAACCGACGCCAAAGTCTTTCCGACCCATTGAGACTCCCTAGGCTGCTTCGGAGCAACAGTTCCTATCTGTGTTTGAAATGAAGTAGTTTGTTGGATCATGTATGTAAAATTTACTAAAACTAATTACCTCTTCTTGATGAAGAGAGATCATCAAGTCCTTGCAGAGGTTGACATCGATGAGATCACGGTCTCTAAGGGTTCGTCAATTCCGTTGAATACTTCAGTTCCCAAATGCACAAACTGCGTACGATTCAGAACTCCTTGGAGCCAGCCAGTTGGGTGAGCGTGCTGAATCTGGACGTGGAAGTACACCGCATGTCGGATACGGATTTTGAATATTGCCTTGTTGAAATTGAATTGTCGGTCTGTAGTCAGTCGGTGATCTAGAGAACCAATCTTTCGCTGCTCAGTGAAGCTCTCTATATATCAAAGGGAAGTTTATTGTTATTGTTACTATAGTTGTTGTAGCGGTGAGTTTTAATATGATTGATATTGACATCTGATAATACTATTGCTATGATTGTTGAACCCCAGATGTTTGTTAGAACTGTTGCGGTTAAAGTGTGGCCCGTTTAGTAATGGAACAAACTCTTTTGCATTTATTTGTTGGCAATAACAATAACAGGGTATTTTGTCTCAGTTCATAAAACGCTCTCGTTATGGAAACAGTCACCATGCAGAAGGAGCGTAAAAAAATCGGGCAAAGTCACCTTGAACATCCATCGTGTTCTGCGTCCAAGTGTTGAATGCAAGGCCTAAGTATTGTATGTTCCTAGAAAAACCATATGACGTGTACTTGAAACGTATAAGAAACTCTGGAGTGGATTTACCAAGTGTCAGATCCATGGAAAGGTCAGGAGGTCTATCAAAAGCAACCAAGGTATGTCCGATTGCGATTTGAGTAAACATTATGATGCCGTCCGTAGTAAAGTGCAGCGAATCCACTATCGCAAAGGTTTACAGGCACACCGTGCCACTAGGCAACCCAATCAATCACTCAAGCAGAATACCGTAGCTAGAACCCGAGCTCGAAAGCTATATGACAACCTGCTAACCAAGTCCGGTGAATTCATATTAATGGAAGATGAAACCTATGTAAAGGGTGATGACAACTTCCAGGACTAAATTTTTACAAGGCGAAGGCTCGAGTAGGTGTCCTTGTCAGGTTCAAATTTGTTTTTGAGGACAAATTCACACGCAAATATATGATCTGTCAGGAAATTCGCAGATACAGTCAAAAGGCAAAGGTTTTTGTCACTGATAAAATGATACCCAACAAACAATTCAAAGCGATTAATAAACAATTAATAAACCCCATTTTGATTAAATGTGGAATTATAGCTTTCAGAGCTGAAAAAACAGTAGTTGTTTTGTTCTTATGAATAATAGATTTTGAAAAAGAACAAAAAGCTTTTAAATGATTACTTGAATTTGGTTGAAAATCATGTTTTATAAGCTGTACTATATTTTTTATTACTCTACTGTTCAATCATCAGGGAAAGCTAAGAAAACATGGAATAAAAGCATGTAACTCCAAAACCGTTATTATTAAATAACAGCTGGATATAATTATTGAAAAACGTTGAAATAATCACCACTAGACGTCTTGTTCACCTATACAATGATATCCGAGATGTTTATTGCGCTCCCAAAGCAGTCAAACTATTTAGAGCCTAAAAATGGATTTAATCAACATCAAATGGATGATTCGTAAAAAAAAGTAATTGACGCTAATGAACCGTTGTATGCTTCAGTCACTCGATTTAAATTATGAGATACTGGCTGATTACAAACAAACCCTTGTTCATCTTAAGCACAATCACAATTCGTTGAAACGATGACCCAACAACAAATGTGTTGGTACATGACAGTGCTACAAGATATAAATTAAGACACTTATTTGGCAATTGTGCAACGCTTAATCAATCATGTAAAGCTATCGTTTTTTAATATGTTATGGAACGTTTATAGAGCAGTTATAAAACTCTATTAACTCATAGTCAAAGTTCTGTGTTTGTGACTGTCAACTAACGATTGTTAAACAATGTCATGCAAATTAGAGACCGAAGATTTTAAAACGGCTATTAATTGTGTCAAATGTAAACCAAGGACGGAGAATTGTGTCAAATGTAAACCAAGGATCTTGAATTAACCTTTTTGCAAGTCATTGTTAAACCATTGCTAATCAAAACAAAACATAGGTCACATGAACAGCAATGGCTATAGTACATTTTATCGTTAAATAATTATGCTCTCTTAAAGTTAATTTCAATAAAGCTAAGCATTGATTTAGTTTAAGAGATAAATTAAAGCTCTACAATGGTTGATACATAATTTGTACATATGTCTCATTTGTTGAGTTGATTTGAGTTGATGCTTTACAATGGTTATACCAATTGTTCAATAATGTTAGATGTGTAATAAATACAAATGAGAATTGTTGAACAAACATTTTGTTGTTAAGCAGCGGAGTTGAATAGATTCTCCAATTTTGAGTAAACAAAGGTTGAAAAGCAGTTTTGATTCGTAATACAATGACGGTTGATAAGCATTAAGCTCATCAGTGAATTTGAATAAACGATTTTACAAATTAAAATTGTTACTTGGGTAGATTTATAAAACCGAATGTCTCCAGAAGCGAATTCTGCCCTTCAGCCAGTCACATGATGGTCCGGTGACATTTTGGCCGGATGTTGCGAGTTGTCACTATAGCCGGGAAGTACAACTATGGTACAATGACAACGGAGTCCAGTTTGTTCCGAGAACTCTCAGTCCGCCCAATGATCCCCAGTTCAGGCCCATTGAAAACGACTGGGAATGATTCGTTCCGTATTTGTTTTTCTTAAAATATAAGGAATAATATGCACTTTAGTGAAAACGTTTTTTCATGCAATTCGAATCGAGATTCACTTATGACTAATTGATTTGTCATATATGTGTTTGAGGTTTTTAAGTAAGGACATGTTTGCTTACATCTGATATCTTGCTTGTTTGCATATTATGTTGTATAAATGTAGCAACACAAGTCTTTCGTATATTAAGAAACAAACATATTTTTGGAATGTCAAATGCCAACACAACTAGTCAGGTATGTTTTGTTCATGTCGTATTGGACGTCGAATAACCGTTCCTGTACTTTTAACTAAGACTTAAAACTAACAAATATCTATTTATATCACATTTATGTTTACCGCTGAAACATTCAAGAACCTAATTCAATGATGCCAGTAAAATGAACAACATAATATTGCTGTAGTCTATATTCCTTGTACGATCAAACATTATTTGCACGGGTATAATTGCTAGTATGCCGACGTATTAGCAAACACTGAAGTGCAATCGACCGATCACCAAAGTATAACAAATCAATTTTATTTAAACGCTAATTTTCTTATGCCTGAATTTTCTTATCACATTGGCGCTAGTTTAAATAATGATGGACGGTTAAGGGGTTTAATTGTTCCTTTCTTACAGCAAAATGGGGGGAAGGGTGAACGAAAAATTTTTTTCTTTTTTTTTTCCTAAAATTTTTCTCCCTTCCTCATCTTATATTATATATATATATATATATATATATATATATATATATATATATATATATATATATATATATATATATATATATATATATATATATATATATATATATATATATATATATATATATATATATATATATATATATATATATATATATATATATATATATATATATATATATATATATATATATATATATATATATATATATACAGGGTGTTTGGTTCCTTATTAAGAATCTTTCAGGGGCTGAAAGAAGATCATATTTGATGAAAAAAATCATTCTACGCATATGGTCAAATCTCAACTATTACAGAGTTATTGAACTTTTTTATTTCGGTGGTATGTTTGCACTTAACTTCCACTAACGTAAAGATTATACTATTGAGATTAAATCACAGACGTTCATTTGAAAGCTAAGAAAATTTGCTTTAAATCCTTATCACAAAATTGTGCTGTTGAATGATACAAGCTACATTTTAAGAGTAACAAAGTTTGAAATTGGTAATTTTTCGGACATTTTTGCAGATTTTTTCCAATAAATGCATGATAAACTCGATTATTTTTTCTGACAAAACTGAGCCTCTTCTCATGTTCTATGATTCGTACTTTGACACCAACCATCTATCTCTTTTAGTTTTCGTACAATTTCATTATAAGCACACGATGTTAGGTCTTCAATTGGCATCTTAAAAAACCACCCATTTCACTCCACTGTGCTAACGATTTCGACCCGTGCATATCGCGCACAGCACACTTGATCGAATCGTATAGCATTCCCATTTGGCGCGCGTTTGTAAGCAGAACGATGCTGATGACGGTTAATTTAAACGCATTTACGAGGCTCCAGCATCAATTTGAGAACAATTTAGAAGAGTATTTGACAAGTTTAATAATTATTCTTTTTGCATGTTTAGTTTCAATTTGTCTGAGTGATCCTTTTAGTTTCAAGAAATGTTGAAAACGCTGTTTGTTCGGTGCAGAATTTTTGAATGGAAATGGACTAAAGACGACACATGCTCGTGACGAATTAGGCCACGCTGATGCTTCAAACTATGTCTAGGCTCGGTATTCAACCATCGGAGGACAGCTGGACCGGTATTCTAGACCGTGTTTAAGAGTGAGTAACTGAAGGATCCTACTCAAATGCTTAATGTTCTGAATTGGACTTTATAAGCAACTTATGCATTACTTAAAATTGTGCAATATGCAAGCACTTATTTTTTATTTTACAGAGATAGCATATTCCTTTTTGATTACGATTAGACTGGGACTGTTTATGGGATATACCAATATTATTCAGCGATAGGAGCTCTCTCTTTTAATTGTAAATGACATTGATAATAATTCCGATAGCTTTCCCAATACTCTGTTTAAAGTATAGTCGGTTACAGTTGTTTACAGATTCGTTATCAGCTGTACGCGTTGTTTGCGAGCAAACCGCAAATAATGAGACCCGCAGTATATGGAATTTTGACTAATTGGAGAGAGTTGTTAATTATCTGTGCTGTTTTACAATTCATAAACATCTAATGTTTTCGGCAAAGTTGTTGTACTGGGTAAAACCAATATGTGTGCCATTGGAACTGTACCGCTAGAGGCGCTGAATTTCATGTTACTCCAAATGGGTGGTATAGCACTTTGGGATTTGAGCTTGTTTGTTTCAACCTAGGATATCTCAACTCTAAGGACATTGTTACCTTCAGCAATATTGTTCAAGTGTCCAAGCCGTTACGCTTGGTGGTTGGCAAAGTTCAGATTAGTAAAATGGTGATGAGTAAAATTCACTCACTACGTGGTACCAGTGATTTTTTAAGGTTTCTGTTAATGCAATATCTCGAGACAATGACGAATAGAGAATTATGTTCTAAGACAATGTTATCCAAGTAACCAAGTCCTTTCGGGTGTTAATGAGAGAAGTTGCAAACTTCCCCACAACGCAGTGCTAGAATCCATATCATCTTTTTGTTTAAGCTTTTGAGAACCTGGTTAAATATGATCTTGCTGCTTTGTACTAATATTGTCCAGATGACCAAGTCCTTGCACATGGTTTGTAACTAAGTTCACATTTCTAGCATCGCGGGGCTATTTGTTAAGGCGATTTTTTAAGAATCAAAAAGATATTGCTACTTTCTGCAATTTTGAATAGGTATCTTTTCCATGTGTGTTTCAAAGTTTTCTAAAGGTAGTACCACTCTCATTAAGTAGTGCCACCTCACACCCTGACGTACGGCCAGTTTTTTTTTTGGTAATAAGCACGCGATTTCTTGTGTATGGGTTAATGGCAAATAAAATTAGGTCTTGAATATAATTAAAAGCTACAAAAACGTTTCGGCGACTAGTTTGCGTTTTCAATTCATAGAGCATTCTATGCCCAACGTTATGGTGAGTCTTGTTGTCAATATTCTCATGGAAGAATAACAAACAAACCCTTTCATTTTTATATGCATGCTACCCAACACACGTGAAGTGCTGTCAAATGATCTACTTCATGCGAGAAATTTATTTTTGGATGTAGTAGTGGAGAGCGTTAACTTGTTTATATTTTCAACGTAGGACTACGTTTCTCTTTTCTATACCGGGTGTCATTTCAAAATTTTGAAAAATGAGAGCGTTACGGAAAAGTGAAAGGTTTTTGAACACTAATAACTCTCGTTTGACTGAACAGAATGACTTTATTTATACATCATTTGATCAGAAAAAACTTACAAATGTTTCGGATTAAAATTTCAATTTAGTGCTATTAGAGTAAGTAGTTAAATTTTTTAATTAAAAATGACCCACTTTTGCTCCCATACAAATCTGCATATGAACAAGTTGAGCTCAAGATAGGTACCGCTTCCCTAGATCAATTGTCAACATTCCGCTTGGTAATATTGAACAAAATTCCGTAACCTCTCTACTTTTGAAGTCGATACTGGTCTATATAGCATAAGAGCACGATGTGGACGCATTTGAAAAATATAACTGGTTCTTTTAAAGGTTTTATTTCAGTAATTGTTCAAAATGCCCACCATTTTCATGAATACACATGTTTATTCTTCTTTTTGTTTATTGCACCAAATTAATACTGTACATTTTTTCTTGTACGTTCCGCGAAGCAAGAAACACTCTTCCGATGAGCTCCTCTCGGGTGATGATAGGAGTGGAATAAATTTCTTCCTTCATGTAACCCCATAAGAAAAAATCCATTGATGTCAAATCCGGGCTTCGTGGAGGCCAACAAATTGGCCCGTTCCGGCCAATCCAAGGTTCGCGAAAGTTGGTGTTCAGGAAATTCTTCACTGCATTCGATGAATGTGGTGGCGCACCGTCCTGTTGAAAAATCAAGCATCGTCTCGTTCTAAGCTGTACATTTTCCAGCAATATCGGGAGATCGTTTGTCAAAAAATCCAAGTACTTGGCGTTATTCAAAGTTTCTTCAAAAATGTATGGGCCGATAAGCATAATGCAACCTCAAATAATGAAATTCAAATAATGTGAGTAAGATCAAAATGTTACTCATCACCATTTTACTAATCTGAACTTTGCCAACCACCAAGCGTAACGGCTTGGACACTTGAACAATATTGCTGAAGGTAACAATGTCCTTAGAGTTGAGATATCCTAGGTTGAAACAAACAAGCTCAAATCCCAAAGTGCTATACCACCCATTTGGAGTAACATGAAATTCAGCGCCTCTAGCGGTACAGTTCCAATGGCACACATATTGGTTTTACCCAGTACAACAACTTTGCCGAAAACATTAGATGTTTATGAATTGTAAAACAGCACAGATAATTAACAACTCTCTCCAATTAGTCAAAATTCCATATACTGCGGGTCTCATTATTTGCGGTTTGCTCGCAAACAACGCGTACAGCTGATAACGAATCTGTAAACAACTGTAACCGACTATACTTTAAACAGAGTATTGGGAAAGCTATCGGAATTATTATCAATGTCATTTACAATTAAAAGAGAGAGCTCCTATCGCTGAATAATATTGGTATATCCCATAAACAGTCCCAGTCTAATCGTAATCAAAAAGGAATATGCTATCTCTGTAAAATAAAAAATAAGTGCTTGCATATTGCACAATTTTAAGTAATGCATAAGTTGCTTATAAAGTCCAATTCAGAACATTAAGCATTTGAGTAGGATCCTTCAGTTACTCACTCTTAAACACGGTCTAGAATACCGGTCCAGCTGTCCTCCGATGGTTGAATACCGAGCCTAGACATAGTTTGAAGCATCAGCGTGGCCTAATTCGTCACGAGCATGTGTCGTCTTTAGTCCATTTCCATTCAAAAATTCTGCACCGAACAAACAGCGTTTTCAACATTTCTTGAAACTAAAAGGATCACTCAGACAAATTGAAACTAAACATGCAAAAAGAATAATTATTAAACTTGTCAAATACTCTTCTAAATTGTTCTCAAATTGATGCTGGAGCCTCGTAAATGCGTTTAAATTAACCGTCATCAGCATCGTTCTGCTTACAAACGCGCGCCAAATGGGAATGCTATACGATTCGATCAAGTGTGCTGTGCGCGATATGCACGGGTCGAAATCGTTAGCACAGTGGAGTGAAATGGGTGGTTTTTTAAGATGCCAATTGAAGACCTAACATCGTGTGCTTATAATGAAATTGTACGAAAACTAAAAGAGATAGATGGTTGGTGTCAAAGTACGAATCATAGAACATGAGAAGAGGCTCAGTTTTGTCAGAAAAAATAATCGAGTTTATCATGCATTTATTGGAAAAAATCTGCAAAAATGTCCGAAAAATTACCAATTTCAAACTTTGTTACTCTTAAAATGTAGCTTGTATCATTCAACAGCACAATTTTGTGATAAGGATTTAAAGCAAATTTTCTTAGCTTTCAAATGAACGTCTGTGATTTACTCTCAATAGTATAATCTTTGCGTTAGTGGAAGTTAAGTGCAAACATACCACCGAAATAAAAAAGTTCAATAACTCTGTAATAGTTGAGATTTGACCATATGCGTAGAATGATTTTTTTCATCAAATATGATCTTCTTTCAGCCCCTGAAAGATTCTTAATAAGGAACCAAACACCCTGTATATATATATATATATATATATATATATATATATATATATATATATATATATATATATATATATATATATATATATATATATATATATATATATATATATATATATATTTTTTTTTTTTTTTACAAGCAGGTGTCCACTGCCCTCAACAGAGAGAAAATTTTCAGAATAATGAGTCAACATTAAAGCCGAGTTCCAAAGTTCCCGGAATCTATACAGGTAATTTAAAATACAATATTATACCTCAAAATCGATACCCAAGTAACCACAAGCCTTATATTATTGCTCTTATTCAACACAAAATCAACATCATTAATGCGGGATCGCATCAATTCAATAGTTGTCAAGTAATGAAGCGTTAGATTAGCTTTAAGAATATAATGATGCATTAACAATGCAATGATGCATTACCTATGCAATAATGCTACTTTAGCAATGTCTTATGGCATTACAAAAGATATAGCATTAGTTCGATCTTAGTGGGGCCCTTTTCAGCTTTAATCCAACTTCAATGATGCACTAGACGTAATGCATATGCCCTATATATGCATGCTATTATAGCCTCGTGGTTACTTGGGTATTGTCCCCTTCAAAGTAACTCCCCATCAACTGCAACGCACTTATGCCAGCGCTTGATCCAATCCTCAAAATATTTTTTATATTTGAATTGCGGTATGGCCATCAGAGCCATCTTAGATTTTTCCATGATCTCTTCTCGTATGCTGAAACACGTTCCGCGGAGTGGTTTATTGAGTCAACCGAATGGGAAACAGTCGCAGAGAGCCAAATCAGGTGAATTCGGTGGTTGTGATGGTGCGTTATCGTGCTGAAAGATCCACGAGTAGTTTGCCCACAAATCCGGTGTTTTTTTGGTAAATTGCTTCACGCAATCGGCTTATAATGCGCAAATAATGCTCTTTGTTAACGGTCTGGCTTTGTAGAAGGAATTCATGATACAAAACACCCTTATAATCCATAAAACCTGAGAACATCGCCTGCTTTTCCGACTGAGAACGACGTGGTTTTCTCGGTCGCGGCTCATTAGGTGCACGCTATTCACTCGCTTGATGCCTGGATTTCGTGTCATACTCATAAATCTACGTTTAATCTCCAGTAATGATCCGTTTGATGAATGTTGGGTCAGATTCGGCCTTGGAAATCATATCTTTTGCGACGTCAACTTTTATACATGAAATTCAGGTCTTTCAGCATCCCTTCCCTCGGATATGTGATCTGGTCGCGATGGGTGGGCCTACGTCATTAGCACTGAGATGGCAATCATAGACATATTTTGACGTGGTGGTATCATATGCTGGTGATTTTTATTTAATGCCGCGTCATATATCTGGCATTGATACACTGATTTTACAGATGTGATCCAACGGACATCCTGTCTGGGAGCCTTGAATGCTGGTAGGTGGGGTTCATTCATCAGTGATAATGATGAGATATTTCTTCTTGGCTGCAACACCTTTCTTATGCGTGCCTTGACATGATGAGCCGTAGCCACGCTTAAATATAAATCTAGCTAGATAGGTATATGTTGAATGACAATGTGTTCAAGATTATTGACAATCGTGAGGAATCGACTGTTAAATTCATTGAGTAGAAGTTTTATTAAAACTAGGAATGTGGCGCCGTTCTTATTTTGTTGTAACATCAGATATTACTGGTAGAATTCAAATATCTTAACGACATCATGACAACATATGTTTGTTTGGAGAAAACTACTCAAAAAGGCTTTCACAGCACATAAATAACGAACTAAACTGCAAAAGACTAAAAAAAACACCCTGACGAACTGAATAACAAAAAGACAAATCGACACCATGAAAAAGTGGACATGAACATGACTGAAAGAAAGGGGAAGCAAACTTGAAAATGTACCTCCTTTTGAGGCAGTGTCAACAGCGTCTCAATAGACGACATGCACGGCTGCTGAAATGCTTCAAAAGGAGTTAAACTAGGAACAATACAATAGCTTCTTAGTTTTGGTTCGAGAAAACTGCTTCGTAAGACTCTCATAGCACATAAATTACACACTTTACGGACTGAACTACAAAAGACTGAAGAAATTACGAAACGCCGTATTAAACATGCAAACGTAACACTGGCTAACAAAATAAAAAAAGGCAATCGAAAATAACAGACGAAAGGACTCAAAAGTCTCAAACGTGGCTCCTTCCGAAAAATTTGCAACAGCATCTACTTGGACGACATTTTTATTTATCAAATCATTTATTTGTACAGGCCCAATCGAATCAACTTTACAGAGCCATGTTTTATAATTATGTACATCAGTTATCTTAAAACTAAAGTTAGAAGGATAGAACCGATTAATCGCGGCCGTCTCGAGGTTAATAAGAATAACAATTGAACGAATGGGAATTTAAAGTTTGGTTTACATAACACTTTTATTTTAAATTCTATATTGCCAAAAAACTTATAACTACACAACTTTTGATTTTCTTTTGACTTGGACATTTATAAAAAAAAACTACATAGATAAAAAAAAACTAATAATAAACAAACATGTTAAACTAACTACAATCTAAGGCTAATGTTAGTCAAAAACATATGAATGAGTGTCATAAATCCAGATCAAGTACAGCCAAAAAGTCTCGAATCGGTACATTGGGTTGTGTACCTTGAGCCCGAAGGGAATCATAAAGCTCAGATCTGACTCCACGATGCTCAGCACAAGACCAAATAATGTGATCTGCGTCCTGGTGACTTTGTCCACATTTACAGAGACTGCTGTCTCCCAGCCCACCATGGAACAAATGAGCGTTTAATAAATAATGATTATACATGAGGCGAGACATCACTCGAATGAAGTCTCGACTCACATCCAATCCCCCTGAACCAAGCTTTCTTCAACACCTTAGGAGTTATAGAATGTAGCCATCGCCCCAAATCTCCTTTATACTGCCAGCGAACGAGTGATATCTGGCGAAAAATAGGAAAAACTTCGTTGAAGGCGATATTTCGATCATAAATATCACCATCCATAGCGCCCACCTTTGCAAATGAGTCCGCTTTCTCCTTGACCGGAATCGAACAATAAGATGGGTTCTTGGACGACATGTTCCGTGTTCGGCTGGCAAAATGATTCGAAAGGATTTAAGCAACGATATCATCAAAGGCCTGGCGTAGAGCTTTCTACTCTATTCAGAGTCCCTCCAGTAAACCTTCATAAAAAAAAATCAGGTCTTTCAGCACCAGGCTTGCAGCGACAGGTCTGAGGCCCAATTCATTAACCAAAATGTCTTTAACGTTCCTAAAGACAATTTCCAAATCCTCTGCCATCTCTCTAATGGTCAATTTTCGTTCTACTGTCGTCCATTCTTCGATTTTGTTGATGTTTTCGACGACGATGGCCTACCACTTCTCTCATCATCGTTCACGGACTAACTGTGACTTCTGGAACGTTCGTGCCACTGATAAACGACTTCAGAGTATCGTTGCCGACATATTCTTCTAACATTTGCAATATCGTCGCACCGTTGAAACAGTTTTTAACGCAAAATTTATTACAAATTCGTTGTAGCAAATTCAATTCCATTAAGAAAATTGTACAATATCGAGTACACACACAATCGCAGGTAAACTCAATATGGCGTAACTTTTACAAACGTCAAGCTATCAAGCTAAACATTTCATAGAATGTCAATGATAGATGTGGCAATCAAAAAAAAAAAAAAAAGAGGGAAAACTTGGTGACTGAGAGCGCCACACGGTCAGCACCACCCATTCCGGTCACTTTTTGACCAAGGTGGTATCAGCACTTAAAAAAGGTGTTCAATTCTGTTTTACAAATGCAGAAAAAGCTTAAAAACAACACCAGAAGTCTGAAATGTTGTGCAAGTTTGACGTCGTTGCTTGATTGCCCAGCAAAATTTACTAATTTTTTGCTTCCATCTCAAGCAAACCGCTTGATGGCCCATATAAACGTCATTTTAGCAAATTGAGTTATTTTATATTTTACATTTACATTTTCAGCTATTTTCGGGGCTGAGATGCCTTTGAATTAATACTCCTAAACAGGCTAGTCTCTGATGAACATCTAATAAATGAACATCAGTTCATTGCATTCATTCGTGACATCGTCAATAAAATTCCATAGAAATATACACCCTTATTCCTTTGAACCAATTCCATGACAAAGATCATGAAAACTGTATTTTCCTTACCTCAAGATTGTCACTCACTGGCGTCAAATGAAAAGTACAAAACAGGCGTTTTCATTCCTGACCGGAGATGAAAGAATTTGCAAATTCATTTCTCTCAACCGAGTTGCATAAATTCACATGACCACAACGAAAAACGAGTGACAGTTGAAAGGAATACGTTTCTTCCCATCATCCACCGGAACGGATATGAAAGCTGAAAAAAGAAAACCGTTCAGCAATCCGAGACAGGTCTGCGAATGACGATGTTTTTCTATCATTTACATCATGTTTTTCTAGCCCACATCCAGCATTCCGCCGTGCATCAACCGTCTCTTGACCAGTTTTTGCTCCTCGCCCTGCAAATCCGAACTCATCGCAGGAAAATTTGATCTCATGCACGTCCACCCAACCACACCGGACGAGACTTGCATATTAGTGATCCGAAAATGGAGTGAAAGCACAAAAGAAAATTCGTTGCCTGAAGAAAGAGAGCAACTTGAAACCATCATTTGTTTACTTTTTCACTTTTTATTTTTGCAGACCTTTTCTTCCGGGGCAATATCTCACCTATCTTTCTGAAATGCCCTCTGCCAGCTGGAGTATCCCGTATGGATTTGGTTGGTTTTGTTTACTCTACCTCGGGCATGCCGATCTGAAAAAAAATGGTTGGCTCCTTTCTTGCACTTCTGGCCTTTTTGCGAAGACAGGAATAAATTTTGTGATTCCAAATCTCTCATCGTTTGTTTTGCTATGCTCTATAGGGTTGATACTTCTACAAAGCTGAAGTGGTATGCAAATGCAGAGGAGAAGCTGAACGAAATCGAAACTGAAAACTTTCTCCGTACCCTGCGAGCTTTATTGAAATTAAGGGGTCAGCGATGGGTGAAACCATTCGTTATTCTGCTCCAAACAACAAACGCTGGTTGGCACTACTGGGGTGGAAGACCGGGCATTAAAATGGACATCTACATTTCAAGTTCCTATTAGGGGTATTCCTAGAAAATGTCGTATTTGCAGACAACTTCATATCTATTGTTCTGACATGAATTTTGACATTGACAGCTATCACATCCGAAACTTCATTCTATTCTCTAGTTATTTCAGTGTAAGTTACGCATCATTAGTGAAAGTAAACAAGTTTTTGTGAAGCCGAAAAATGTCGAAATTCGAGCCATCAAAGCAGCATTTGCGGGAAGTTTTAATTTTCCTGTTTAATTCGAAGAAAAATGCATCTCAAGCATGTGAATTGCTCTCCGAAACATACCCGGACTACAAAATCGACGTTCGAATGTGTCAACGTTGGTTTGCACGCTTTAAAAGTGGTGATTTTGTCACTGAAGACAAGGAACGCCCCGGCCCGGTCAAAAAGTTTGAAGACGTCGAATTGGAAACTTTGCTCGACCAAGACCCCTCACAAACGCAAAAAGAACTTGCAGCAGCATTGAGAGTTAACCAACCAGCCATTAGTAAGCGTTTGAAAGCATTGGGAATGATTCGAAAGGTCGGTCATTGGGTGCCATACGAATTGCGGCCGAGAGACGTTGAGCGCCGTTTTTTCACATGCGAAGAGCTGCTTAAACGGCACATACGGAAGGGTTTTTGGATCGAATTGTGACTGGTGACGAAAAGTGGATCCATTACGACAATCCAAAACGTAAGGCAACGTATGGATACCCCGGTCATGCCACAACATCGACGGCCAATCCCAATATTCATGGCCAGAAAATCATGCTGTGTATTTGGTGGGACCAGCTGGGTGTGGTCTACTATGAGCTGTTGCAACCAAAAGAAACCATCACGGGCGAAGTCTACCGGCGACAACTGATGCGTTTGAGCCGTGCATTGCGTGAAAATCGGCCGCAATACGCTAAAAAACACAACAAAGTCATTTTGCAACATGACAATGCTCGGCCACATGTTGCACAGCCGGTGAAAACATACTTGGAAACGCTCAAGTGGGATGTCCTACCCCACCCGCCATATAGTCCGGACATTGCGCCATCCGATTACCATCTCTTCCGATCGATGCAACATGGCCTGGCTGACCAGCACTTCCGTAATTATGACGAAGTCAAAAAATGGATCGATTCGTGGATAGCCGCCAAACCAGCATCATTTTTCCGAGAGGGTATCCGTCAACTACCACAAAGATGGGAAAAAGTTATAGCTAGCGATGGCCAATACTTTGAACAATAAATGTATAACCATTTTTTCACAATAAAGCATCAAATTTGCAAAAAAAAAGACATTTTCTAAGAATACACCTAAAATAGTTGTTTAAAATTTAAATAACTTACCATAAAAGCTTACCAGTCTCTAACATTTTAATTGCATCTTCCACTGCTTGTTTTTCGTTATTGTTGCTTATTATCATTTTCATATTGTACTCATATGCTTTTATTGGCTGATGCAATATGAAATGGATCATAAACATAAATACAAACACTGTGCTTATTCTTTGCAAGGTTTTCCTCTTCCGCATAAAAACCCATCATTAAGATATCATAAAAGACAAAAAGGCTTAATCTGTTCAAGCGTCGACCGAACATTTCGATCCGCAATGTGCCTAAGAAGGCATGATAGTTATAGGGAAATACATTGCAAACAACTGTAGATTTGGGCACCACTGCACTGCTATGAAAACAGGTGTTAATAATGCATTTCCAGGGTCGGTTTACGTTGATGATCTTCGGAAAAACTTCAACCTCTTAGGTGGACTTTCAATCCACTTACCATGCGTTTTCAGTGGCGGATGTATATCCCAAAAAATTGAAATTTAATCAAACAATTAATTTTACGAGATACAGCTTGTTTTGGGAGGACCATGTATTTTAAAGTAATTTATTTTAACTTTCTAGGTGTGTTTGAGAAAACATTATAGTAGTGTAGTACTTGCGCATTTTGTTCTTTTTTTGTTTACTGTGGACGATCGTTGTGGCCGATGCGATGTTCGTTGGTTGACATTGGTAGCACGGGGTGGGATGGAACACGAAGGGATTGTCAGCGGGAACGAATCGAAACGGGTACAGCCGGCGAGGGGTATCAAGCGGGATGTTATTTTCTTCGGTTGGCGAGTTTCCAATGCGGGCAGGGTGTCCGACAAATTAGCCACAACTTGGTCGATGTAACGGAGCGCCTGACAATTCGCTAGTCGGAACCGGAGAACGACACAAAAGCACTTTTTTGACAATGACATAAGAACCGAGGCGCACAATGGTTTGAGGTCAATGAGCCCAACTGGTGCTACTATCTTGTGTCTTTGGCACTGGGGACACACTACGTTTGCACTAAGTTTTTTCCTTGGTGGCACTCACTCTGCACGACATAAGTTGAACAATTAAACGTCGCACAAAAGGCCCACTCTAATCACTGACTATCACTTTTTTTTCCCGCGTGGTCACAAATAGCGAAGTGACGAATGCTGCCGCGATCTACGGTCTTCCCGGTTTAATCACCAAATTACAAGAGAGCTTGGCTGTGGCCCGCCAAACCTTGAATATATTTCCCAAAACAATATCTATCTCATGTCATATCCGTTCCAGTGGTCCTTGGAGCTACCCGATGTTATTATCCTTGGAGAACAATAGCTGATGACATTTATCCGATAATATAACGAGGGGTAACGAAGATTGGATTGGTGCCGTTTTTAAATTTGAATTTGTTGTATGCAGGTTTATAAATTTAATTTTTACTTGAAGGGAAATTTTCCATTGTTTATAATTTTATTGTATTTCTTTTAAACTACAAATTTATATATTTAGCAAAAAAATGAAGAAAACTAACAAAAAAAATAACATGAATATAATAAAAATGACACCGATCTTGGCTTATGAATACAATACTAACGCCTTCTCAAACGCGTAATTAAAACGGAGCACAAACATTAATTTAGTATCTAAACATGTACTGACAATATTTCATAATCAAAAATTGACATTCAAACAAATTCAAGCTGACAACACTGAATACGATGGTTTAATTGTAATCCAGAAACGGTTGGTTACAGGTAGAGGCTTCCATCTGGTCGGTCAAAAACAAAATACGGTAAAATTTTTCAGAATTAGATCAACATGAGAGGCTCTAGAAGTGAACAGTAATTTTTTGCTTGAACTAAGAGAAATGAAGAGAAAGTATTGATAGTTCCGTTTAGCGCAACGGGCAGCCTGTTAAATTGAAAGATACAAGTTGAAACCGAGCGGAGGGCATTTGAACGGTAGTATACGATCGGGCACATAATCTTTTACCAACCTACCCCTGATGCAGAGTAGGCAAGGGGGAGGATACCCCCTTGAATGGTAAAAGAGTATGCGACCGATCGTGCTCTTATACTACCTATTGCTTTGATCTGGTTCTAGCGATATGTTTGTTTCCCTCTCCCAATGCCTAACATGGGTGACCATGGGCTATCCTCCCCCTTGCCTACTCTGCATCAGGGGTAGGTTGGTAAAAGATTATGTGCCCGATCGTATACTACCGTTCAAATGCCCTCCGCCCGTTTTCAACTTGTATCTTTCAATTTCACAGCCTGCCGTTACGTTAAACGGAACTACAAATACTTTCTCTTCAATTCTCTTAGTTCAACCAAAAATACTGTCCACTCCTTGAGCCACTCATTTCTCATGAGCCAACCTATCTTTGAGCCACTCATGTCTCATAAGCCAACCTAT
This sequence comes from Aedes koreicus, assembly GCA_024533555.2. Taxonomy (NCBI): domain Eukaryota; kingdom Metazoa; phylum Arthropoda; class Insecta; order Diptera; family Culicidae; genus Aedes; species Aedes koreicus. Next base: position 23,217 of record JAHHFK020002828.1, read on the forward strand.
CTTTGAGGTTCATGTTTTCGGGTGGTGATAGTGTTTCATACTGCGAAAAAACGTGGAAATAGTATTATGTAGTCCTATCAAAAAAGATTACAATAGATATCTATCTATAAATGCCGAAAAACTAGGTATTCAAAAATATTTGACTTTAACGCTCTCGATTTCCAAATTTTTAGAATGAAACCTTGTATAGAAAGGAGAAAAAGAAAATAAAGAAAGACTTCGTGTTTTCTTTGACAAAAAACAAAAAAGATGTCTAAGTCAAAAGTTTTTCTTTTTACTACTAAATAAACGATCCTTCAAACTGTCATTAGTTCCACCAATTATCAACTATTCGAAGGATCTTTTCATTGGCCGGCCCCTTTTCAGCAAGGTAAGCTGTATCGAATCCATCTTCATTCACCTTCCTTATGTGGTCTGTATTGATTTATCCAAGGGCATCCGAGACGAAGACGCCAACTTAATTTATTGATCATCTAATTTACCGAACGCAAACCTCACAAATGAGAAACAAATAGCAGAAGCCAAGCACGCATTCATATAGCAGCGCTAGAGCTCTGGCAAGAGATAATTATGTGTACCGGAAAGTCTAGGTCTACCACGCTAGATGCCAATCTACTACCACTTCTCTCATCGGAATATGGCACAGGGGGCATCATCGTCATCATCCCCGCTCCCCGATGGCCGAGCTGTGAAACTGACGAATGTGAGACAAGGAATTTCAATTTCCAATCAACTGATTTCCTCTCTTGTCCATCGACACACCCAACCACCGGACCTAGGTCGAGCGAACATGTCAAAGTCCCTGCTGAAAGAGCAGTGTCGGTCGTGTAGGCGCTAGTCGATGAACGAACAATGATCGATTTATAGACGGATGAAGTGTGGGTTTAGTAGGTGTACTTGAAGAAGCACATTAAGTGGCAAGTTACCATCATCCTATTTCAAAAATTCAAAATCAGTTTTTTCGTACAATTTTAAGGTTCTGAAAATGAAAATTTATCATTGTATTTAAGTTGGTGATTCAGATGTAATGATAAAATTTCATGATCACTGCTACTATTTTGACCGAAAAAACTGCTTGATGATTGTGAGGATTGTGCTGATGGTTGGTTGCCTCTTAAATAGAAATTTAACTATTCACCTCGGCCGGTGGTGGCTCTTTAGCTGACTCAGTACGATGCAACCGAAGTTGGCTTCCAACTTCCGTAACCAAACCCCTGCAGCGCTGATGTATCCAATATAAATTTTACATCGATAATGCGGCATGTTCGGTAGCAAAACCACTCGTCAAAACCGCATTTCGTTCATAGCGAGAATAGCCCTGGTAAAGCGGGGGTGGGGACAAAAATGGAGAGTCGGAAGTTTCCGATAATCTGATGATGATGTAGTGCTGTACGAATTGACGAGGATAATTTAGTGGCCCTAATAAGGCCAACTTGCTCTGCTGCCATCGATTCGATGGTGCGATTTTGCGTCAATTCAGTGACAGATTGGACAGGTGTGGAACCAAGCATACCACGGAAAACCACAGCCATTGTTGGCAGCGCTTGCCGATACAGAAGGGGAGTTCATTTGCTGGTCATGTAATGCACATTGTCGACTGGAGAGAAAGCCTTGCTACGCAGTTTAAGAGGGTGATAGAATTATAATCTCACTAATTCATGAAGCAAACGATGGCGATGGATCTGAAGCAATCCAAAAGGGAGGGAAAATTGTTGGTAAGCTCTTAACAGCAAGTGAAAATTGATACGTTTTAAACAGGTGGACCTTCCATGCAGGGCGCTGCAATGCATCCTGATGTGAAGGTTGGCAAAGGATGAAGGAAAGGCCACAGTTAATTGCGTGTAGCAAATGACAGATACACGACTCGTTTTTGTGCTCGATACAGCCTCAAATTGTGGTTACATGTTACCGGGAAATGGGGAATAAATTGCTGCTAACCTGTTTAATTGACATGTTTCAATTTTCAGTAAACGACACCGGCAAGTAAGATGTGTTGGTATATTTACGAATTCGAATCAAAGTCAGAGATGGGGGATACGTATTTGGATGCAGTTTTGTCGGATGATGGTAAAGATTTCAACCATCTGCAATGCGTTTCCAATTAGTTTATTGAGCTTTGGCTTAACAAGGAAATAATGCGAGGTACGAGGCACCGTAGTTATTCTATCAAAAACAATATTCTGCTGTTTATTTGTGATATGTTTTAATGATTACTATCGATTTCAAACAATATAACGGAAAGTTTGTCCATATATTAATCTCATTACTCGCAATTCATCCTAATCGGAATCAGAGGATTGCCTCGCGAGTGTGTGATGTTTTTGTGATGTTTGTCATAATAATTAAACGTGATTATGTCCCATGATTCAGCGAAAGATGAATGTAGGAACATGAGATTACTACAAGTTACCCCACTTGAATTGATATTACTATGTATGTAATACCCTTTTCAAACATTTGCAACATGCAAATACTATCTTATGTCACACCATTGAAAACCGTTATTAACGCAAAATTTAATACAAACTCGTTGTTGCAAATTCAATTCCGTTTTGAAAATAGAACAATATTGAAAACTCAAATCAGGTGACTGAGAACACCACACGGTGGTGATTCCGGGAACTTTTTGATCAAGGTAGTATGTAAAAATATGATTAATGCAACATTGACAAATTCTTCTATATTTTAATTGATTTTTGGACTTCATTTGCTACAATGTTGCAATATTCACCGATTTAATGCCAACAATTTACTCAAGGAGTACAACTTGTTTCAATAGAGCATAAAAATCTTATTCGAAACAAATTAGGGAAAGTGAAGCAACATAAAAAGCGCAAGGTGTTCTATCGCGAACTTAATTGGGGATCATCGGATAACGCGCACTGGATACACTTTAACTCGCAACAACTTAAAAGTCTTTATTTTGCACTAATTCAGACAAAATACCCGACGTATCGAAATTTAACTTACTTGTACGAATGGTTTATTGCAGACTGATTATAATAAATTTTCGGTCCTACTTGCTGACCGCGTGCGATGTATTTGGACATCGGGTTGCTACCTACGGTCGGCTCTAATATCGATCGTTAGGCGTTCGGTTTGATCTTATAGTATGTATCTCATATGAACATCTGTTAGTTACCGATCTAGTGATTTTGTAGTAGTGGCTAATGAGTATAAAAAATATCGAGCTCGTTGGTGTTTAGTACACTATTGGATACCCTAATAAAAATAGCAATAGGCAATCGGCGTTAATACAAGGCATGAAGCTTATTGCAACTTGACTTTGTTCTTTCACAGTTCGAAAGATTGTGAATTTCTCTTCAATACATGCACATAAATAGAGCGTCATTCATACAAGTTAACAAACAAAGTTAGTCGTGGGACGTTTCGAAACACTTCATACATTGTTTAAAATATTGCATGCAAAAACCAGTCTTTACTAGCAATGTTTGTTACAAGCTGCTGCTTCGTGTGGAATGAAAGGCAATTTAAAACACATTGATCAAAATGAAAAATCAATCAAATGCAACAAAATGAAACATCATATTTTTTTCTGTGTGTGTGTCATATGTTGTAAAGCGTATCCGGAAATATGTTTTGTAACTTTATCGCGTCCGTGTTCTGAAGCAACGTACGAATCTTTCAGTATGTAGTTTTGCTTTCACCTTCGCGTTGAAGAGCATATTGTTTACTTTTAAATTGAAGTTTTAAAAATGGTGTCTCGACAACAGGAACTGCGAAGTCTTATTTTGGACAAGTGGTTAGAAAATCCTTGTCGTTCACAGAAAACAATCGTGAATTCGGTCGGGGTGACGCAACAAACGGTGTCGAATGTCACCAGTAAGTTTCTGCAAACCAAAATGATTCAGAGGAAGGCAACCAAGCAGTCGAAAAGAGGAACACGCAACAAACAAGATGAGAAACAAGTGGTGAAAGTATACAAAAGTAAACCCAACATGTCGGTCAGATATAATGCCAAAAAGTGGATGTAGCCACGTCAACGATGCAGAAAATTAAAGTGAGATGTGGTCTGAGGTCATTCAAAGCCCAAAAAAAACCTCGCCGAAAGCAATATGATTCGTTGTTAACCCAACATACAAGTTGCATCGTACAGGACGATGAAACTTATGTGAAGGCAGACTTTTCACAAATTCCTGGTAATAAATTCTGCACAAAGAAGGGCAAAGGAAGCCTAGAGTCTAAGTTTAAAGAACAGAAGATAGAAAAAATTGAGAAAAAATATTTCGTTTGGAAAGCCATTTGTACGAGCGGTAAAATCAGCCAAATATTCATCTCAAACGAGGATATTAACAAAGTTCAAACCTTGATGGCAGGTGTCAAGTCGAAGGTCCAAAAGTTTGGCGCTTAGGTGAAATTTAAATCTATAGAGAAAAAGTTGAGAAAAAGATTTGTTTGGATATCTGTTAAATCATAACTTTCGTGTTATGATACAACATTTATTTCCCAACACGCTTTAATATTTTGTCACGGTGTAGTGAGCCAACTTGAGTTTCTCCAAAATTCTCTATGATGTCAAGATTTATGTCAAGAAAAAATGCGAGCCCCAGGAGCTGATTCATTTTACCGTAAAATCATTTTTTTCAGGCATCCACAGGAGTGGGAATTGTGTTATATGAAATCATAAAGGTGACTCTAAGACCGAATGGTCCTATATGAGAAATATATTATTTAAACGGCCCTTGTACTTTTAGAAGTTCCGTGTCGGCAGTGAATCTTGTTGTTTGGTGATTAGGTGATATGGAAAAACATATTCGATTTTCTTGCACTGGAAAATAAAACCAACTAGAGTAGAACAAATCTCACCCAGTGTTCGGAAGAACTCAAATCTTCAAAACTCATGCGTGACTTTATGCAGTTGAAATTTCAAGTCCAAAGATTCATTTATTCGTCTATGAGCGACGATCATTGCTTTACTTTACTTATGCTGGTCCAAAGTCCCATTTGTGCCGCATTTGCGTTACACTGTTTCGCCACGAAACTCGGTTGAGAGTTGCTTGTCCCCACTTCCTCAAGTATCCCACACTTCCTAGATCTTGGTCCACCTCGTCTAACAATTACTAAAGAGTGTATCGAAAAATAGATAGGAACATTCAAACAGTAATTACTCTATAATGGCTTTGTTTAGTGTTTTTTGCGATGACATGATTGTTTACATGTTAATAACAGTTGTGCAATCGATTGCTTTCGGTACAGTGGATCGTTTTGAAAATGAGTCGAATGGATCTAGACACGCGAAAGAAAATTTGGCGCGCGGAAAAGGGTGTCACGTTCAACAAAATTGCAAAACCACACCAGTGTCAAAAATGTAATCGAAATATTCAGTGAGACCCTTACCATGCAAGATTTGCTCCGATCTGGCAGGAAACCGGGTCCCAGCAAGCCCAGCCTGGACTTGAAAGTGGTTGAGTACGTAAAGAAAAACCCATCGGCGTCGTCACGGGATTTTACCAAGCAATTCAACACCAGCATCAGGATGATACAACGGATCAAAGCTCGAAACCCTTTGAAAACGTACAAGAAACAGAAGGTGCCGAAAAAGTACCTGGAGCAGCAAGCCCGGGTCAAAACAGTAGCGCGAAAACTATACGACCGGATTCTGGAGAACAAAGATGGATGCATCCGACGACAAAACCAACGCCAAAGAAAATTTGTGAGCGCTGCCCGGACGACAGTATTATGCGAAATCGGTGGACGACGCTAACAACCCGGTGGTGCTGGAAAAGTTTGAGCAGAAGGCATAGACTCGGCAAGTGATTTGTACCTGTATTTTACGGTCGTCGATTTTTTTCACGAAGGGCACAATTGACGCCAAGGTTTACGAGGAAGAATGTTTATTGTATATTAAGAATGTATATTAAGAAACATATTGCTGCCACTGAACAGAAAGCATAAAGCGCCTCCTCTCTTCAGGCCGGATTTGGTTTCCGCCCAGTACTCCAAGTCGGTTCTACAGTGGTTGCAAACAATAATGTAAAATTCGTCAAATAGGACATCAATTCAGCCAATTGAACGGTATTGGGCGATTGTCGAGCGGCACTTTCGGAAGGAGGATACAGTGTCCCCAAACATGCAGGAGTTCCAGAAAAACTAGACAGCAGTCACCAGGAAAATCACAAAAGTAACTGTGCAGAATTTAATAAAGAATGTCCAGTTGAAAGTGCAAACACTTTACAGAAACTAAATTCTTTATTAATATAAACAGTGCACCGCAACAAAAGGTTATTTTTCTCCAATAAATCGAAAACTGATGTCAAAATATGTGTTCTTTCACTCTTTTATTCGAAAATCAATGTTGTTAACTGTTTTCGATACACTTGTTATTATTGTTGGACAAAGAGTATTATTGTGCTTGCTGCACAATACCCAAGTAACATTGCTAACACCTTCCTGCTTTATTAAGTTTTATTAAAGTTTTATGAAAGCCACTTGAAATCAATTTGGTTTTATTATGGCACCAAGAGGTGCCAAAAGGTTCCATATTTTAGTCAGGTTTATGAGAACCTACACAGTTTGCTTACAACGATCTTAAAACCTTGTTTCTCAAATTACTTTTACTCCTATCAAAGGTTTTATTTCGACTTTATGAACTCGTAAAATGCTGTATTGACATGCCGTTTTAGGACTCATTGATATTATCTTATTATGGTCACTTGAAAAAGCATTTTAAAACCATTTTGCCTATAGTAAATGCATTAAACGGCATTGAAGGAAGTCACCATAAGACCAAATAGTTTTATAATAGTCATTGCGAAGATAAATTGGCGTTATGACAAAACTGTGATTTTTTTTTCAATCGTCATATCGAAATATAAGAAATAATTGAAATGTGGAAAAATAAATGCATCATATTTTCAATGGTATGCAAATCAAATTAAGATCGGAGACTAATTTCGGCATTCTTTTAGATAATCTCATCCAATTCCAAGCACTTTTCAGGAAATTCATGATTAATTTATCGAATAGATTTGTTTTAATTTGATTTATATTGTTGTAAATTCGCATAATTTCCGAGGCGCATTAATTTTTGGCTCTTATCGTGCCAATATTCACCATAAAAATAAATACACATATAATTTGGAGCATAATGCGCTGTAGAAAACACAATTTGTTTTGGATTTTTTTTTTTCAAAAAAAATTTCCCCCAACAAAACATTTTTTTTTTTTTTAAAAAAAAAATAGGGGCCAATTATAGAAGTCGAGTCGACCGTCACTTAGCTCGACAGGTTTATTTTGCTATTACAGTTGTCGAGATCGACGATTTTTTGTCGAGCAGGTCGACTCAGTAGACTGTGCGAAAACGGGTGATTGATTTGTCACATTCTGTCGAGTAAATTTGTTTTGATTCGCGATTTTCGTCTAGAAGGGATAGCTGGTTGAGCAAGGTAAGGAAACCATATTTTTTCTATTTTTTGAGAGGAATATCAGAAAAACTATTTTCTTCCAGCGAAAAATGTCCATTCCTCACAAGAAGATAAATTACCGTCAGTTCGAACGGCTCGTCGAACTGATGAAAATGAAAGCAACGAAATCGATGGACAATATGATGGGAATTATTATAGGGAAATTTATAAACGTATCAGTTGCTCTTAACATTTTTGTGTGTTTTTAAATCAATGCAAACTTATATGAGCATTTTGAAAGTTCTATAAACTTTTCGATAGATCCACTTGAAATTTTACAGCAATTCTAATAAAATGTAGAAAGCTGAGCAAAATGTACGTTAGTATTTAGAGGTTTTTATCTCTAGATATCAATGTCTATTTTACCACTATAGGTGTACTCCACTGACAAAAGCGGTAGCCAAGCTAGTCAGTGAGAACGATAATATGCAGTTCAAATGTGATGATTGTTTGTTAGACCAGCGTTGTGGAAGAATGTATTGCTCCCGACCGTCCAAAAGTTCGAAGAGGAGATGAAGAAGATTTCTTTTCTATCAGATTCGATTAGTGGCGTTGCTCAAATAAACAACGCGTTAGTAACCGGTATGGACATTTTGGGGAAAAATTTGAATAGTACCTTAGAGAAGGCAATTTTTGAACCTAATAAATCAGTTGGTAAAGAATTGTAGAGTTTGAAATGTTCATTTTTTTAATTTAATTCGATCAATAAAGTAGCTGCAATGAATGAAATGCAAGGTACATCAAGTACGGCATCGGAGCCGAGCCTGAATCCCAGAGACAAAAAGCGTACAGTTCAGGAAGACGTTAGCGAGACATGCTGTTTTTATGGAAGGTACTAGTTTCGCGGATATAGTTAAAAGCAATTCTGGGACTAATAATAATAGTAAAACATATAAGAAAAAAACACTGATACTGATCTCAAAAAAAAAAAAACCACTCGAAAGTCTCGTCATTGTGATCAAACCGAAAGAGTTCATACATAATAGCGATGATACTCGCAAGTTTTTAAATAGTAAACTGGATCCAAAAACACACAAGATCCGTAACTTTAGAAATGGCAAAGATGGCTCTACTATCGCTGAGTGTGCAACAGGATACAAGCAGCGGCTGGATAGCGATGAAGAAAATGAATGTATTCTTTGGCTCAGGAAGTACTACCACACCGGTCCCAAGCCTAATGATTCGCCCCTAATAACGTAACTCGCACCAACACACCCTCAAATATGCTGTCAAAATAGCATAGCGAATCAAAAAAAAAAATAAAGATACTAGTACCGAAAAGTACCGAAAAGCGCAAGAGTTATAGCAAGGTGCAGACTGCAAGGTGTACTTCGGACCTAGGGGTTCTACAACAGTGAACCAATTTGAAATATATGCGATTTGGGTGAAAATTATAACGCTGTTGTTCCATCATCGGTGCCAAGACTTAAAGTAATGGGCATGAGCGAGAAGTTTTCCTCCGATGATTTCATTCGGATATTAAAAGATCAAAATGAAGACATCGCGATTAATGAAGTTGAAATAATAAGAATGTATGAAAATCTACGCTTCAAGTACAACAAGTTTAATACGGTAATTGAAGTTGATAAAAATACCTAGGGTATGTGTCTGTTGACTCAACCTATTATGCAACAATCAATTACATTTTTTATTATAACTCAAAGTATTTGAGCTGGAAGCGATATTTAACTAGTTATACATTTGCTTAGATATATTTAATATACCATTTGGTAGTATGTATCACATAAAGCTACACAACTCATTTTATAAAGTCAAAAACTTTCGAGGAATATGGATGTAATGTCGGTCTTTATGCACCAAATTGGGTCTATTCATGAATGCAAGTTCATCCCATTCGATAGATTTTTTATTAAATGTTGTCTACGTAAGATTTTTTTTCTGATTTCCTAATTCAAGGCGTTGCCAGCTGTATTCGCTCTACCCAACAAACAATTTCATAAATCAAACTATACTAAAACTGCTAAAAACACTAAGGTGATTTTCACATATGATTTAGCGACCATTTGATAATCAAAACATTCTAATTTACTCTTCACAGGTTTTTCTTTTATTTTGCATTTTCGTAGTACATTGAGTCTATTTGCGTCATATGATGCATAAATTAGCTAATCTTGACAAAAATAAGTTATTTTAAAAGTGTGTAAAGATGGGTAAAATTAGCAAGCGTTGGTATGGTTGAATAAATGGAAGATAATGTTGGCTTGAGAAAAAAAACATTGTGTTGATTTTAATTTAATATCCGACGTAAATAACTGCAACAATACATTTTTTTTGAATTTTCGTGCCACAAAGATATTTTTTTAAAGACGACAACATATGATGACATATGGTTTTTCTGAGGCGAAAAAATCTGGTCACGCGTTCCTTCCGAAGGGAAGTAAAGCCGTTGGTCCCGGCTTATATTCACGAGTCGATAGGTAGGGTCCAGGCGGTGGAGTCGTCTTCCTAGCGTCAGTGATTGTCACCATGTGAGGAAATAGGCCGATGTAAAAATAAAAAATAAAAAATATATAAACATATGATAACCAAATCAGTAAACATATGATAACAAAATCAGTTAAAAATCGGATTATTCGTAAGCCAGATGATATCAGATTGTTAATTCACTATTCTAGGACTACCCTAATAAAAATTACATTGAAAATACCATACAATCTTATGTGCAAATACAGTGATATGAATGCTTGATACTATAGATCTTACGATAGGATAACAATTGAACATATTGTTTTTCACCATAGAATCAATTGTGAATGGCAACTCTACAATAGAAACAAACGGTTGTTAAGTATCGTAACAATATAAAAAATATTTTTTTCTCGAATAAATTCGAATAAAAACTATTCATTTTATGGTTTTTTTATCATCAAAATTTCAGCTACAATAGACTTTATTGTCTATGTTTCATGTTGACAATAGAGTCATTCTAATGGAACAATACATGAACAGTAAGGTGTATTGTACAACCACTGAATCAATTACTACCTTATGGTTCTGTATGGTAATCCTATTGTTCTTTTTTATTCGGGTATACAAGACTAAATCATTTTTTATTGTATTGTACTACCATCAAATCGTCTAAAAACTGACTTATTGAGCCTTATTATGGGTGTCACTTCACGATGAAAAAACTCACATCAAATAGAAATCACTGTCTTTATTACCGATGTCACGGGTGAAGTGACAACCGTAATAAGGTCCATTCTGCCGTAGTAATGTGAAATGGTAAAAAATCAATCGCGAGAATTAGATTCCAACAACCTTGAATGATAATTTAGGACTCACTCATTGTCGGATAACGATAACGGGTTTGATGTGTCCCGAATATTCCTGCGTAGTAATGAAATACTGGAAAATTCCTCTTCTGAATCATCTTCGAAATAGATATCGGCAGTTGCCTACATATTAAGCAATCACTTTCCTCGGAAGTTCTTCAAATCACAACTTTACTACAGCTTTTCAATAAGGTTTTCAGAATGACAAAAACATTACCGTATTCACAGAACAAGAGTAAAAAATTTAAACATTTATTCTTCGAACGTCAAAAGTCACAGGTAAATTCTAGACAAAATCGTCAAAAGGTTGAAAGTAACAATTGTAAACAATGACTTAAAATGTAAATTTCCTTGAAATGCCAGGTTGCTAACATCTATATCCACTACCGACGGGAAGGGAATAACTTCCTGTATCTGTTTCTGGTGCTATTTTGTTTGTGGAAGCAAGCAGATCCCAGAAAAATACGCTAGAAGTAATTGTTTATAAATGTTACTTTCGACCTTTTGACTATTTTGTCTAGAATTAGTGGAAGTCCTGAATTGTAGCATGGTGTAATGTTTCAATAACATTTTGAAAATTTTCAACATTGTAGATGACAGTCGCGTTCGGCTGTCGACTCGATCAGGTTCAGTCGACTTCTGTAATATGCAATTTTGCTCGACTCGACAGTGACAAGTGTCGAGTCGAGTTGCTCGACTCGATTTCTATAATTGACCCCATAAGAGCAGAGAATCGAACAAAGCAGAACAACAAAAACCAACCTCAATTACACAGCGAAGTTTGACAGCTGTGGCCATTTGGCCGCTAGGTGAAAACTCGTTGAAAAGCGGGCCAAAGCCACTTCTTTATCTGTTAAGCACAGAACAAACAAACCTGTCGATCATTCAACTCTCAGAGAATCAAGAACAAAATGCAGTACTTAGTTACTTTTGCTACTCATGAGATATCACTGTTGAGTTGAGTGTATGATGTAAAATCGGACATTGCGGAACAAACCTGTTATTCCTGTTACATCAATTGATCCTGTCAACTCTGAGTTAAAACTACCCGTTTACGTTTTGATGTTAGATAACTTCCTTCGGAAACATATGGGAGCATCACAAAAATGGTCATCTTTTGAACAATAACAAATCATACAGTACTCGAAGTCTTCAGTTTTGCTTCAATCGATTGGACATCTTTTTGCATCTTCATTCAATTAATATTGAGATTAATAGTAAACTATTGAAAACAAAACAGGTCATGTCTTATATTTACACAGAAAAAAATAATGAATTTTAACAGGCGCGTAACATTTTCCGAAAATTGGCCAGTATCAGCAGATGAAGATGCAACTCATGAGCTTTCACCTGCTGAGCCCGTACTTTTCACAGAAAAGTTTCCAATGAGTGATGCTCTCGTCCTATCGGATTGCAATGAGCTGCCTCACCACATTCTATTTTTCCCAGGCAGCTGGCGACACTTTCTCGCAATTTTTCACTTCGAAATGGTTTTCCTACGGTTTTCACCCTTCCGTTCGGTAGAGATGTGTTCGTTCAATAGCAACTGAAATTTTTCGAAGCAAGAAATCCCTCACTACAAAAACTCTAAAGAATTTTATCAAACTAACAAACCTTCACACATCACATCACGTTGACAACACATTTTTGAATATTTTTAATTAATCTATCTGAAATTTCAGGAAATTTCGAAGCTTATATATGAACACGTCAGATTTTCATCGTGGTTTACTTTGATCTCCTGCTACGCTGATTTACTGATCGATAAACCAGTTGGTGAACTAGTTTTAATGTATTTGGTCACAATCATTTTCCGTTTTTATTCTGTCAACCTCTCTGTTATCTGTTGCACTCGAGTGAAAAATTGTAGTTTAAATTGCGTAATGTACTTGTTCACCGTACCGAAAATGGTTAATATTTAAACAGCAAGCCTATTTTACACGTTATTGAAAAATATTCATACGGTCATATCCTTAATTTCCTCTTAAGAAAAGAGTCTCGTTCCTGCTAACCTTATGCGGTTTTTACTATGTTACTGTGTCATTTATTCATTTTCATGGCATAACGTCATTATAACATTACTTGAAACACAATATCCCTCCAACGCTCTCTGTTCATGAATTGTAATTTTTAGATTTTGCTCCCTCTGGTCTAACCATTTTGCTCGTTGCGCCCCTCGTCTTCTTGTGCCAACCGGAACCCCATCGAACACTATTTTCGCAAGATAGTTGTCCGGCATTCTCGCAACGTGTCCTGCCCAGCGTATTCGTCCAGATTTGAGTACCATACGAATACGCGATACGATTTGCGCGAGCTCAGGTTTTATCCTCTGCCTGCAGATTCCGTTTTCCTGCACTCCACCAAAGATAGTTCTTAACAGCCTTCGCTCAAAAACGCAGAGTATTCACAAGTCCTTCTCAAGCATTGTCCACGTCACATGCTCGTAGAGAACAACCGGTCTTATTGGAGCTAAGTCTGTTTGACCGCAGTTGTTTGTGGAGCCCGTAGTAAGCACGAATTCCACTTATAATACACCTCCGGATCTCACGGCTGTTATCATTGTCCACAGTAACCAGTAAGCTGAGATAGACAAAATTGTCGACTGCCTAGAACTCATCGCCGTCGATTGTTACACTGCTGCCTAGAATGGGCCTGTCGTGCTCGGTTCCGCATGTACTTCGTTTTGGACGTATTTATCTTCAACTGCTCCGCGCTTTAGTCTGGTGTACTGGTACTGGTGAAAATCAGATAAATTGACTGGGGCTGTTGAGAATCGTGCCCCGCATGTTGAATGCCACTCGTTTCAAATCACCTTCAAGAGCAATGTTGAACAGCAGGCATGAGATTCCATCACCTTGACGAAGCCCCCTGCGGGATTGAAATGAACCCGATAATCCACCTGATATCCTCACACAGCACCGGGTTCCATCCATCGTAGCCTTGATAAGACTGACCAGCTTTCCCGGAAAGCCGTTCTCGTCCATGATTACTGTGTACTCAGTCCAGATTATCCTACAGAATTTCTCATTATTCAAGCAGTGTCATTAAATCAACTTTTGAAGGTCAGCCGATATTTTGGGAATAGAGGTGTTAAACTTAATTTCAATGTTATTTGTTTTGTTTTTTAGGATTAGTTAGATTGTTTCTTAATTAATTAATGAATTCAGAACCAGTTCAATTTAGCTGCAAGAAAAATAAATGTGGAAATTCTCTTGAAAAATTCAATTTTTCGTAAAAATTCTTGTTGTATATAAAATTCATTGTCATTTCAATATGAGTTTTTCCACTATTTTTCACACCTCATCTCCACCATAATGCACCTCAACGGTTGCATCACAACGGATAATATGCATCTTCTAATGGAAGCCTTCGTGAAACCCACTTTTCTCCTCATGCAAATGGATAACGTCCGTTCCAATCATCTCCGCTCCAGGTGACGGTGATTATCAGCGATGGGAAAATTATCGGCTCTCCCGCTGTTGCTCTAATGCATTTCTGATTGCTCGGCATCGTCGCATCATCGATGACCCTTCCGGAGCCGTCTTGGAGATTAACATTCATCCCGTGAATTCCTGTTGACAGAAATTTCCCGGCTCATATTTATCCCCAGTAACCGGTAGCAGAGGGGGTGTTTGCAGAAAATATGCTCACCATTACCAGATTCGACGTTGAAATATGCATTAAAGGAAACAAAGCAAAAATTGCCTTGATAAGTTAGCTCTCGGGAAAGCTTGAAGTTAAAATTTAAATTGATATTAATGAACTCCTTTACTTTACACTCATCACGACGAAGAGAAAACTCAAAGATGGCATTACAATACCAAGAGGGTGCAAAAAGTTCGAAACAAAGCCCTAATGAGTAAAGTAAACGTAATGAAAATGATTTCCTCTTTTCTTAATTTACATCAGAGAGACTATGCTCATCCCACGCATGATCGTATCAAGATAAGACGGAACGCGAAGCGGAAATGATGAAGAAGAAGCAATGGCTATAATAAAGAGAAGAAACGGGGAGAAAACTGTCGTGGTAAATGAGATCATTTTTTCGTTCCCTTTTGAGCTTCTTGAATCAGTCTTGCAGAATGAAGAAAGCAGGAAAAGTCCGCGGAAATAGTCACTTTCAAAGAAAGCATTCTTCAAATGACTGACTTTTCAGAGGCATGGAATAAGAGAGTGCGAAACAGAAGGAAGGAGGATTGCAAATTTTCTTCAACTTTTGAGGCAGTGTCTGAAGCCCGAAAAAAAATGATGGTAGGCAGCAGAAGTGGATCAGAGCTGAGGAAAAATTAATCCAATCAAAATGATATGCCGGAGCATTGTGATTAATTATTTCGCTTGACTTTTGCGTTGCTGTTAGTGAGGTTGTGCGAATTTCCAACCGAAATGCCGCGCGTCAACGTGACACTGTTTTTCGACCGGAGAGTAGGGCGGGAAATTGTCGACTAATGGAAAATTTGTGAATGACATTCTCCCTTCTGATGGGGTCGGGGAGATGATGGAAAACGTCTGCCACTAGTTGACGATCCCGGAATTGGAATGCGACCCGCCGAAGCATTGTCTCATGACGATGAGTGTCTTGTTTTATGGTTTCTTAAATTTCAATTTAATGGGGAATTGAAAAGTTTTGTTTGGGGTGGTTTGTTCCCATGGGACAGTCTGAATTGTAGCTTTGGGAAAGAATTCAATATGAATGCTTGGGATGCTCATTTGTGGAGTGCGTAGGTGGAACGAGTCTTTGTCTGGATATGAAAAATAGTTATAGCGTTTTCAGAAATTCTTTTTGTATAATAAGAAATCTTGTTGAAAATTAATAATTCTCCTCGCTCCCACTTTTGCTTTGTGCCTCACCCAACCAACTTTTAACAAACAAAAGCAGCAAAGTTGTTGCCAATTTAGCCTCATATTTTGTAGAGCAAAAAATCACTAGCGGTGCTTTCCTAGAAAACTTATTTTGCCATTTTTTGCATCCTTCCGAAGCGTTGGTGACTTGTTCTTCTTACTCCACAGGATCTTTGCGATTTCCATAGAGATCATCGGCCGGTGTCTGCTATTTCTTCAACACTCGCCCAGCAAGAAGCGATAACGGTGACTTTTCCGCCCACTCCCTCATAATATGGTTGTTCTTTCAAAAGTGACCGCTGTTGATCACTGGAAACGACACAGACACTGCTGTTTAAGTGGCTACGTTGAGGACAAAAAAAGAAGACGATGAAAACATCCATACACCCTGTGGTGCCATCACTAGGAGAAGCAGCGTGAAACCGGTCGTGCCTCGGAAGTTGTACAGTCGAAACGACGATAAAAGACGCGCAAGCAATTGAGAGAAAATTTTCTTGCCGCTTAATTGCGGAAGAAATTCTTGCAAAAATGCGGAAAAGCTGGAGGAAAATTGAGATAAAGGACTTGTGGGATTGTTTCTAGGACTCTTGGACAATCTTCAGCTTGCGTTCCTCTTCCCTGCTTACGGCTGGTGGAATAATGGGCACTGGATTTTTTTTTTGCTTGCCAAGCAAATCCTCGGATGAATTTATTCTTCCGGTAGCATTTTGGTGCTTTGAGAAGATAAGTGATTGTGCGTGTGGTCAATTGATTGGGGTCGTCTTCTTACGCTTGTTTGTGGATGCTGTATTCAAAGGTAATTTTGGATTGTGCAAATTTATTCGATGAAAGGAGAAATGCTTCCGGGTTGTTATGTAAAGAGAATAAAAAGATGTCATTTTCAGACGAGCAAGTGAAAAGAACCTGCGCTAGAGCATCTCTTCGGAATCTTCTAATTTATTTGTGGTTTTAGTGTTAACTTTTTACCAACTATTCAAATTGCAAACATCTACTGAAACCACAGTATAATACCCCGTTCGCACTACAACCTATATTACGTAATATAGAGTTTCTTGACATCAAATGCCATGCAAGTTATTTCCAGTGAAAACTAGATGTATAGATGCTGATATCAAGATACTCTATATCACGTAATATAGGTTGTAGTGCGAACGGGGTATAAGGGAATTAGTGTTAGGACGGCCGCATTAAGAAATGGCGTTATCTTATTGTCTCTTTAGGGAAACATGTCAACAAAACTATTTCTGCAAAAAAGCAGGCTGTGCGTTTGAATCAGTCTTTCTCCATTGTCAAATAATAGAAAATTAAAAGCTACTTATTGTGTTCGTTTTCGATGCTTTTTAAGCACAGTTTTGAGGCTAGTAGTTTCAGTGATAAGCTGTGAGTGAAGTGAGTGAGAAACTGTGATGGGTTATATTATGTTTGGGTCAGTACCATCTTGCAATTGGGTATCGTAATGGGTTGATTTGTATCATGCGGAAGTGTAAAATAATTAATTTTTTTTTTTTATAAATAACCTGTTGCGTAATGGGCAACATTATTATGATGTAGAACATTATTATGCCCTTTTTAATGTACAAATGAATTGTCATTTATTTATTAGGCAAATCATTTGCATAATGTTGCATGCGATTCATTACAAAACTCATTCATTTTAAAAGGGGGAAATCCGGAGGTTTTGATTTCTGAACAAAAGAAAGGTTAAGATCAGCGGAGAATTTCGAGCTCGAGCATGAGCATATTGACCACCCATGGTTTTCTATTCCATGATTGATAAAGGTCAGCTGGAGGTGCACAAAGATCTACTAACAGAGTGTTACTTGGGAGTAGTGAAATATGCTCAATGTACAACTCCTGATGTCCACAATTATAGGATTAATAACGGCACCGTCAACGCCCTAGTAGATTAATTAGCGAAAAAAAGGAATGTTAAATCGATACTCGTTGCTACTAAATGCCGTATAAACTACTGTACCCCAACGAGTATCTCGGTAAAGGACATTGTAAGTGGGAGGTTTTTTTTGTAGGTTTCATCATGGAAGACGAGACAACAGTGAGAGATACTGCATCCGTATTTTTATATTGTATTCCATGATTCAACTAAGATGTACAAAAAGTAAATTTATATATTAGTACTGACAGTAAGGCTGGGGCCACTAACAAAAAGATTGGTTGTTTTTCATTTGGAAAACAAGGTAAATTTTAAGAACCGCTTGAGAGCCGAACCAATTTAAAGAACGCTATTGGGGCCACTTACAAGGTGTGATGGTGGTAGGGGAACGTGCTCTGATGTGTGTCTATGGATCTAAGATTCGACCTATGCTTAAAATTCGAAGTAAATATTAATTCACTATTTTTACCCTGAAAATCAAAAATATACAGTAGTATTGTCTCACTGATATATAAATATGAAGAAAAGTTAATGACCGGCAATTTTAAGCGAAAGGCCGAATTTGAGATCCATAGACCCACATTAGAGTGTGATAAGACTAATTAATTACAACTGCTCACTTTGACGATTGTCAATCGAATGGATTATTGAAGATATCTTAATTCTAATACAGGTTTTCCTTATGCTAATGGGAGGTGCCTGGAGTCGTCTATATATTAAATTGAACCAATGAGAGTTCAATAAAGATTTGAAGAAAGAGCGAATGAGAGAGGTTTGATGTAAGCCCAGCAAAGTGTGAGCATGTGTGGGTTAAGCGCCAACGCTTGCGGCGTGATGCGCTTGGTGACAGTTTTGTAAAAATATGCATCCGCGTGAAATATAGCGGAGTTCAAGTGCCCAGTCATATGGGAATGACGGTTCATGGATAGAAGGATTCAAATAACGGTTGGTTATCGCATATAGTAGAAATTGTGTAATCAGTGCTGAGGTGACAACGACATGGGTCGTTGTTCTTCGGTTATTTGAGAACATGAACAAGTGGTTAGAACATGTGGTGGAGAAGGCTGGGAAATATTAAATACGGTGCGCAATGTTGCTATGCTGGGTGCTACAAGAGCACTTTCCCCTATTTCATTGAGAAAGCAAGGTACTTTTTGAACAATGCTTAGGAGCTGATTTAGCCCCATTTAAACCAACAGTAAAGATGCTATTAGGGTCACTCACAAGGTATGATAGTGGTTTTTCCATGGAAAAAAATACTTTCAATCTGTACTACTACACCGTGTCCAATATTCTCATACACTTTTTCCCAACCATTGGTGTCGTGCATCTACTCAACATGCTTCACGTATGTGTTGGTGTAGTTTTGCACTATGTTTATACAAACGCTTTTAGGTTATGTCCGATTGTTTTCATTCGATGTTTATCTTTTACCAGCGATGAAGGAGTTTCGTGCTGTGGTGATAAAAATGTTTTTGAAAGGTGAGCGCCCGGGCGCTATTTTCGGAAATTTGAAAAACCTCGGAGTACAGCGGGATTTTGTGTACCGAACCATCCGAAGATACCGTGACACCTACTTGTTAGATGACCGGAAGAAATCCGGTCGCACTCGTACGGTGCGGACTGCACGAGTTGTTAAAATGGTCAAGGAACAGATTAGACGAAAATCACAGCGCTCTGTACGTAAAATGGCCGCAGATCTGAATGTTTCGAGATCGTCAATGCACAATATACTGCAAAATGACCTCGGATTCCAAGCTTTTAAGAAACGTAAGGTTCACGGAGTTTCGGAACCTTCCAAGCAGAAACGACTCGAAAGAGCAAGTCTGCTTTTGTCGCGGCACGGTGGAGAAGAATTTATCTTTTATGACGAAAAGTTATTCGTCTTGCAACAATCTCACAATGTCCAGAACGACAGATTGTGGGCTCTCTCTTCGAGAACTGTTCCAGAGAGTGATAGGAATATTCCACGGTTCGAAAGTGCTGCGTCAGTGATGGTTTGGGGAGGAATTTGCAAGCGAGGCAAATTACCACTGGTTTTCATCGAAAAAGGCGTTAAAGTGAATGCCGTAAATTATAAAACGGAAGTTTTGGAGAAAGTTGTCAATCCATATGTACAAGAAGTGTTTGGAGATGATCACTATGTGTTTCAGCAGGACGGAGCGCCATCGCATACTGCAAATCTCGTTCAGGGCTGGTGCCGAGAAAATTTGACCGACTTTTTGGACAATAATGAATGGCCTCCCAGTTCACCCTTGAATCTCTTGGATTATTTCGTATGGTCATACATGCTGGCGAAAGTAAATGATCACAGGGCGTCTAATATGAACCAATTCAAAACCGTAATCAAACGAATTTGGGACAAAATGCCGATGGAAGTCGTGCGTGCCGCCCGTGACGGTTTCGAAACACGTCTGGAGCTGGTCAAGATGGTTAAAGGCGGTGTTATTCCAAAACATAATCCAAAACATAGTAGTTGATCAGTATTATATTGCAATATAATGGGTAAAGTTATGTATGAGAAAATATTGGACACGGTGTACATTCTACACAGGGGAGAGACCCTGCGGTAGTGGTTAGCATCTATACCTCTCACGCCAAAGTCACGAGTCTAAATCTCACCCCCGGACAAGTTACGAATATACCCAAAGGGTATTTGAGTGAATACGACGGGAGATGAACCAGACAAGGGCTGAAAATCTCGATAATGAGGAAATTAAAAAAAAATTACATTCTACACGATAATTATTTCAATAAGTTCAAATACAATGTTTCATGATTGTGTGATATTTGCCATAAGTATTAGCAACGAAAAATCGTTCAGTCAGGAAATTATTCATACGATTTTCATACGATCGGAACTATGAACCACAAAGTGAGGATCAAAGAATCATTCCATAAGAAATCGTATGAACTGATTATTGTTGCATTGGTCGAGAAAAACATGCCTCTTATACACTTTCAATTTACATTACTTATCAAGCGTATTTAGTCTCGTGGGAATGTAGGACTTCTCTGGATCCCGAGGTTCATGGCTCGAATCCCGATTACAACTTTTTTATGTGAGGAAAATTTTCATACGATCGTCCTATGAACTTCTCTCCATTAGAGAATCATATGAAATTTGGAATAACATCTTCTGGCAAATTTCTATACGATATTCCTATGAATTCCTCTCGATTTGTTCGCTAAGTATTGGTATTAGTGTCAGTTTAAGCTTCATGTATACACAAAAAGATGCGCGTGGTGTTGACTGTCTATGGGTCGCTATCGGGAAATCATCGTGAACTGTTTTTTGAACGATGACCCGGTGACACATTCAGACGTCTGAAATCTCTTGAACCACCGTGAGGTTAAACGGATCGTTGTGTATATGAACATCAAGAAGAACTAGGACACCTCTTCGATCGCGGACCACGTGGGATCTGGTAGGCCACGTTTGGCAAGGACTGAACGAGCCATCATGACTATGATGAAGCGATCCGGCCCAAAAAGAACCGATCAACACGGAAACTGGCTGTTGATCTCGACTTTTCCGTCGGGAACCGTCTCTTTCATTCTCAGCAAGGACCTTGAATGTAAGGCTTACAAAAAATGTAAGGTTCAGGGTGTCTCGGAAGCTGGTTGGAAAAGTTGGAAAGAGCCAAGTTGATACTCTCTCAGCGCGCTGATCACGAAGTCAGTTTTTCGGACGAGAAACTGTTTGATCGATTGTAGTTCACAACAAAGGCAAGCATTTTTGCATCTCAAATCAACATTCCTCGATTCTAAAGTGCAGTGTTAGTGATGGTTTGGGGCGCAATTTACAAGCAAGGTAGATTTCCCTTGGTATTTGTTGACAAAATACGTAAAAATCAACGCGAAATACTAAAAACGGTGGTTTTGGAGATGGATGTTTCCCCAAGTCTACGGAGATGTGACAAAAATATGTGACCTCCGAACTGCTCAGATTTAAATCCATTGAACTTTTTTGATTGTTCCTTGACCAAAGTCTACATCTACGGGTTTTGACCAAAGTCTACGCTCCATACAAAATTTCAAAAAAAAATATGAAGAAAAGTTTACGAGGGGTATTGAGGGGGGGGGGGGGGGGGGGATTTCCGATTTATCTGAAAACAAGGACCACCCTTATTTTCATTCATACCAAAAGAAGGGCCTCACTATTAGAAACAACTTTGTTGAAAACAATTGTGCTCCAAAACTTCAAAGTTAGGCTGAAAACGTTTCTTTCTAGCTAAATTCGCATTCTGGACCACTGTGCATTGGGTATAGGAACAAGTCTCCTCTGGTTGGCAATAAACAGATGAGCTTGGATATCAATAGTAGTATAAAGTTGACAGAAGGTACGAAATGTTTCTAGGGACACTAATTTCACCAAATCCTAGTATGGTTACCAAAGACAGGGAAGCCACCAGGGCCTATATGTCTGCTGGATACAGCGGGTAAGGTGCTCGAGAGGGTTATCCTCAACAGACGGACAAAGTACACGGAGGGTACAGGCGGTTTGTCGAACAACCAGTTTAACTTCCGTAAAGCGCAAGAGGCGAGGAGTCCGCTACTGTGCAGTAGTCACCCTTGACGTGAGAAACGCGTTCAATAGTACCAGTACCCAACTGGTACTAGCCACCTAGGCTGTCGCCAACTTGCTCCAACGCTTCCAGGTTCCTGAGTACCTGTACAAGATCCTGGGAAGTTATTTCCAGAATCGGGTACTGGTGTAAATCTCAAGGGTGAGTCGGAGGCGTGTCCAGATCACAGAAAACGTCCCGCAAGGTTCCAACCTGGGCCCAGTGCTCTGAAACACGATGTATGACGAGGTAGTATGACTCAAGTTCCCGAATGGGGTAAAAATCGTCGAGTTTGCAGACGACATCACCCTTGAAATGTATGTTAGATGCATTGCAGAGGTGGATCTAACGGCCTCACATTCCATTAGCATTGTGGACAGATGGATGAGCCCTAGGAAACTGGAGCTTGCCCATCACAAGACTGAGGTCACGGTTATTAACAACCGCAAATCGGCGCAACAAGAGACGATTAGTAAAGGCAATTGCACAATAGCATCAAAGAGGTCCCTGAGGTACTTATGATCAACGATAAGGTGTTCATTATCAGCCACGTCGATGACGCATGCAAGAAAGCCTCTATGGCTATATCGGCATTATTCCTCATGATGTTGAAAAGCTCGTCGATGCAAGGGAGCAAGCGTAAGCTCCTGGCCTGTGTCGCCCTGTCCATACTAAGGTACGGCGGACCAGCATGGATCACTGCTTTGAATACTTAGAGCTACCTACGTAAACTCGAGTGTACACAAAGAAAGACCACTAGAGCCGCATCTATGGTTTAGTGGCAGCGTGAATGGAACAACTCCACCAAAGATCGGTGGACCCACCGACTAATCCCGGAACTATCCATATGGGTCAGGCCACTTAACGCAGATTCTGTCAGGACACGGCTGCTTTAGACCGTATCTGCACAAATACGGGCATGCACAGTCCTCCGCATGCATCGAGTACGCGGGAGTTGAGGAAACCGCGGAACATATGCGCTTCGCATGTCCTCCAGAGGACGTGCCAAGACCGGGACATCTGGGACGCGGTATGCATAGCAGCCTCCCAGATGGTCCTTGATCTCCAACTAAAATGGTGGAACGACCAACGTCAGCTCACAGAGACCACCTAACTACCAAAGTCCTAAATAGCTAGACACAGTCTTCATCCCCACACTCTGAGTTCTTCAGGTGGTCGTCAGATCCTTAGTTTTGGACTTACTAACCTTTAATCGAACCTTTTCTGAGACCACTGGTCAAGTTTTTGGTCGATCTAAAGGTGCGGGAAAGGTCCACAGATAAAAATCCGAAACTCGTCTCTTATCTTATGTGCCAATATGTCACCAACTGGTTTTCATCTTCGGGGCTACGCAACCACCGGGATGAAATGAAAAAAATCGTAAAAGATTCTCGAAAGTTCAAGGCCTCAATTCCCGTTTGGTTACCAAAATAGCGGGTCTTCACGGTCCAGGGGACATTGTCTCGCTGCCTAGAGGAAACTGACGTGAGCCCGTACAAAAAGCGTCTATCGGACGCTGTGATCGATACAAACAGTCTATTAAAATAAATAACCAAAGAAATCAATCCTATATATAATTACCTTTAAATACTATAAATAATGTGATGAGAGCAGAGCCTCGCGAGAAAAAAAAATCGAACCTAGAACTAATATAATTAAAAGAAAAAAGGCCACAAAAAATATTAAACGCCGTCAAAATCTTACTGCACTATACGGCTTCCGTTATGTTCACTCTAATGACACACCTTGGAAACAAACTTTAGAAAATAATTGTACTCCGAAACAAGTTTCTCTTCTTCAGCCGAGGTGCATTAGAAATGGACAAGTAGTTTCCACAGAATCTGGTTCATCGTCAAAAATGCTGAGTCATGTTTCTTTTTTAAGTTTTTTTATATAAGGTATGCGCACAGCAAAATCTAGCCAAAGAAAAACTCACAGTAAAACATTATTTCTATTTATTTCTAAATCCGACAAAAAATCATCGTAACAAAAGGTTCATTTATAACTCATTTACATCACAATATTATTATTCAGACTTGTTATATTCGTATATCCTTACGTTTGATACAATCTATTAAGTTCTGCACAGTGTCCTCAGACACCTTTCTGGAAGCATTTTCCCAATTTTTAGCAAAATCTTCATTTGCCTCTCCTTTAGATCTCCCAAGGTTTTGCTTCACAATGGTCCAATACCTTTCAATTGGACAAAGATCTTGTGTGGTCGGAGGATTACAGTCTTTTGGTACAATGTTGACGTTGTTTTCTGCATACCACTCCTGAGCCGCTTAACCATAATGGCAAGATGCCAAATCAGGCCAAAACAACACAAAACTCGTGTGCTTTTGGATGAATGGTAGTAGCCGTTTTAACAGACACTCGTTAACGTAAACATGTTGGTTAATAGTACCTGTAGCTATGAAGATTATGCTCTTCAAACCACAATTACAAATAGCCTGCTATGTGCTTTTTAGAGAACTTCGAACATTTTCGGGGTTGGCCTTGAAATGATCGTCAACCTTGCCAAGTTGTATTGCGGTATAAAACTCAAAACCAGGAAGCTGCTTGAAGTCTGCTTTGACGTTTACTTCATTATGCATAACCACGCAGTCAAATGTTGCCAGCAATTTGTCGTACAGCCTACGCGCTTTTGTTTTCGAACCGGTTTCCTTCTTCTCGTTCCTGTTTGGAATTTTTATTATCTTGAACGACCTACCTATATCCTGCCGCTTTCTTTACTTTTTGAACGGAAGAATATGATGTTTTGACCTTTTCAGTCACATCTCGGATGGAAAGGTTCGGGTTTTGCTCAATCAGCCGAAACACTGCATCCCGCAGGGATTTGAAGTTGCCGAAACACTGCATCCCGCAGGGATTTGAAGTTGTCGTTCCGCTTGCCGCCAGATCCTGGTTTCCGATCAAGAGTCAACCGATCCCGGAAGCATTTCAAAACGCTACTTACTGTTGAACGAGGGACTCTGAGTGATTTGGCTATGTCATGAGGAGACATAGACGGATTTTCAACACTGTTGTGCAATTTGTTTTCACCAACTTGTTTTCTTTCGACTCTAGTTTCAATATAATGCATGTGTGACAGCAAACCGTATGTCAAAACGTTCTCACACACACAATGACATTGCGTTTGCGGTATTGGTGACATATTTATATTGACAAATAAAAAATATATAAAAAGATGTGGTTAATAAACCATGGCTAGAATTTGCTGTGCGCATACCTTACACACACTTATCCGAAAATCTATGACGAGAATAATTATTCCCTAGCGGATCAAAATTTCATTTCCTATAGTATTTCAAAAGCTTTCTTTTTATGGCAAACCATTTTCAAAAATCTGCTATGTTAGTGATTTCGAATATTTCTTCACCGTACCAATATAATAAGTTTGATAACGACAAAAAAACAGAAGAAGCAATGGAAACAGATAATCTGGCTGGATATGTTAAAATTCGTACCCAGCATACAATTGTAGTCTGTGCACACATTTCATAACTCCTGCTTGCGCAATTTTAAACAGTTGACAGGAGTGACAACAAGAAATTTATGTAAAATCAGGTGTTCCGAAACAAAAATAGCCACAACTCTTCGAAAGGTGTTTTTGATTTAATTGATTCTTACGTTCCTTTTGAATAATTCCTTTGTTTTAAAAGCCACGCACATGTGTTGGTCTCGGAGCACCGAACTTAACATGAATTCTTGGTCTTGGGTACTTTTTGCCCACTATGCAATGTGACCTCACCGGAAACTCTTCGCGTCGTCTTCCCTAAAATTCAAATAAATTAAGTTATCTTACATTGATTTCGTGAAACAAATGCACCTTTTATTCTAAAGTGTTTGCCCAATCGTCTCTAGAAAACACAGGATTTGTTCTTCCTCGATGGAATGCCTCTTATATTTTCTATTGATAGATCAAAGAAGGTTCACGAGGTATTTCAATGTGTTTAGGGAGAAATTTAAAAAAGAAAACGGTCTTCGACTTTCTAAATAATCCATTTGTACGTAAGATTTCACGAAAAAAAATTGGTGAACCAACCACGAATTACAACTCCCATCGTCCACACTGCTAAAATTATGGCGTTAGAATGTCGGACGACAGCTCAGTTAAAATTAGTTAGTTAGTTCGAAAACGAACCAACGAGCACAATACTACGAGGCTGGCGAGATGCTCCGAAAAGAATAGAGACTTCATAAATGGTACACATTAATTGATATACGATTTCATAGTATAAAATAAAGTATTTTTTTCAGTGCCAAGGCAACTGCAAAATTCAATTTTGCTTGTAGTCCATTTTAACTCCTCGCACTATTTATTAATGTCAAACTTTTACAGCATGAGCAAAAATATATGTTTATGTATGAAACATATGTATATGTTTCAGAAACCAGCCACCAGATGGCATTAATATGTGACTTTATACCGGAATACAAAACTGCTTCAGCTATTTGGGCCAACCTTGCAGACTAATTTTACGTTAAATTGATACTAAAGATTGTACTCGAAAAATAAATGTAACAGACAAAAATTATCACAAAAAATTCATGTTAAATCGGATATTTTTGAAACTCTCAGGGAATAAATAAACACATATTAGCTATGTTTTTGCAAGGTTGGTTACTTCAACCTTCTTTATAAGGGTAAATTCCCACACCTGGGGCCATCAAATCTTGTGCCACACTTGCACCACCTTTCTTACACACTTTCATCCACTCTTTCTTCAAATCCTTGTTGTTTTTGAATATCTTCCTTGTTTTCCGGAGCTTTCCCTTCATAATCGCTCTGAATTTTTCTATTGGGCGAAGTTCTGGCGAGTTTGATGGATTTGCCTCCTTCGGCACAAAAACAACATATTTGGCTTCGTAACACTCCATCAACGGCCAAAACAGAGTGTCACCTTCGTGAGACCAGAGGAAGGGCAGCAGGCGCTTCTGGAGGTATTCTACTTTTTATATTTGGCCGTTGATGGTGCCGGTCGTTATGTACGGCTTGCTGAATTTGGAGCACCAAGTAGTTTTTGGCAAGTTTGTCAACCTTCTCCGTCCGGAACTTCTCCGGTACGTCCAGGAAGGATTTCCCGATGAAAACCCCAGGCTGAGGATCTGCTTAGCGTCCGCTTTAATGTTCGTCTCATCGTCCATTACGATGCAGTTCAGTTACAATAACCAATTGGCCAACGTATTCTGTTTATCAGTTCTGGTAGATGCCTTCCTTACCTTCAAGAAAAGAAGTCCGGCCCGCTTAATTGTCTGCTGGACGAGCCAGATGGAAGAATTGACCTTCTTGGCCACGGTCGAATTTTCGATTCTCAACTGTTTCGCGATCCACCTGTGGAACTGGTCAGGTTTTTCTTCGAACGCGCTCAACACTTCTTGCTAGAAAGTCATCCCAATAACCACTTTACAGACTGTGACGAATTGCTCTCTAAGCTAGTGTTAACCAAAATTTCATCAAATTTTACCCATGAAATAAAAAGTTGTACACCAATGAAAGTGTTGCTTTTTTTTCGATTTCAATCTTTATTTCATGTGTATTAGGTTAAACTTAATCCTAAGACCCATTTGAAGATAACCTAAGTAGCACACAAAACATCTTTAATGTTCACCACTTAGTTTTCGTGTTTCATTTTAGTTAATTTGCAGTAACAAAAAGCATATTTTGTTGCAGCGAGTTTATTTCACGTATAAGAGATACTAGATATTTCATTGGTGTTGCTCAAATGGTTTGCCAAGACCATTCAAAACAAACATTGGAGTTAGTCGAGACCGGTTTGTCTTTGTAAACTTGCAGCAAAGTAAACTTAATCATGACGTTGCATACTTAATATTTTCCAGTGTATGTGATGTTTATTATGAAGTAATTTTGACCTCAGGGGCAACATAACAAATTAGTTGCACTCTTGTTCCAATTATGCGTTCTGATACTTAAGATTTTCAAAATGCGTTTTTTGAGCCACATGCGCAACATAATGAGAACGCAACATAAAGTCAATGAATTACGTTCTTGCAACGTTCAATTGCACATTACCACAACAGTGATGACGGTTGACATATATCCGAATGGAATTCACACTACCGACCACATGTGTTTTGATATGTATGAACAAATAATAAATTCATAATCTGATCAACTTAGGTAACGATTGATTTCTAGAGGTTGTTGTAATTGTATAGGCCTAACAGAGAAAATGGCTTAAAGTGTTCATTATGCAACCTCTGTAAGCTTTGATTTTGTAGCAGTGGATATTACTATTTAACTTTTAAACATGGATCACTCAAATAGTGATAGCATAATATTTTCATTTCCGGCTACGCAAACTAATTAAAATAAATCAAATAGCAACCAAGGTAAAGCTGAAATACATTTTCTTCCCAAACAAAATAATAGGTAATGAGTGAGATTACTAGTTGTGGGTAGTGAACATAAGCTGTCATGCTTTTTTTTGTTATGAATTAATTCTGTCAACTTTTTACATAGAAATTTATTTCTCAATGATCAATGATTTCGCAAAAACCCAAAACCCGTAGAACCAATATTCAGGGCAAAAAAATAATCAGAATGAAGTTGTTTTAAAGTTGTTCAATATAAATTTGTAACATGAAATTATGTGTTGAGTTAAGCAAATAAAGCTTCAAATGAATGCTTAAAGTGACAATAAAAATTAAATTGATCAAGGTTGGTTTTAACGACCAACTTAAATGATGAGACGAGGTTTTCGTCTTTTAAAAATAATGTTTTTAACTACTCATGTTTCAAAACAGGAAACGACTTTTTAAGGTCTTTTAAGCAATTAAACGATTGAATTTTTCAGGCTAGTGGTTTTTCGTCATAAACAATGCAATTAAATAATTGCAATTTATTGTAAGTTATAAGTATAAGTTCTTAACAAACACATGCTTAGGTTTGATATTTTTCACCTATGCTAAGATAACTTCATTTAGAAACAATTGTATCTAAAGGTCTTGAAACAACACATTTTATTTTATTTTATAATGCCATTGGAATTTTTTCTGCATGACCATATCATATGTGATCCGCTGTTCATTTAGTTTTTCAATAACTCTGCTTTGATTCTGCACGAAGTATTCATGATGGCTTTTGCGGATGATTTGAAGCTGTACGAAAGAATGATTGAAAATTGACTTTCGATTTACACCGCTCAGTCATCATATCGAAATCAACGCGCCAGTTGGCTTTTATTTCAAAGGTTGCAAAGGGTTTTTCGGACTCATATTGTTAGAGTTCATTGTTATCCTTATTTGCCCATCCAATTTTAGAAATGTTCAGAAATGGTTTATCCGTTTCGTATAAGGGAACATGCTATGGAAGAATTGCCGCCGTATCCTGATAGATACTGACTGCTAGGCTTAGACACTTGAGAACAACGATCGAAAATACAGAAATTGTTTCTTGGAGCTAAGCTGCTAAGCCGAATGGTTGAACTGATGCCCCCGAACTGCTTGATATGTGGAATTTTCGTGTACCGAACAGATTACTTCGTAATACTACATTGCCGCTACCAACCTTTCACCGAACCGAGTTTGGGTACAATGAATCAATCTCAACGTATATTCACGCGTTTGCGGTTGTTGAAGCTGTTTTTGAGATTAGTGATTCAACGTTTTGCCGATAGGATTCGATCTGTATTGAACTAGCTTTAATTTTGGACCGCAGAGATAAACGCACGAACATTCCTTTTTCATGCTCATCTGATTGCAAGGATGTG
The DNA here is from genome assembly GCA_024533555.2 of Aedes koreicus. Classification (NCBI taxonomy): domain Eukaryota; kingdom Metazoa; phylum Arthropoda; class Insecta; order Diptera; family Culicidae; genus Aedes; species Aedes koreicus. The sequence continues at coordinate 52,971 of JAHHFK020002828.1, forward strand.
GCCGGCGCTATTTTCGATCATAATGAAACATTAAATTATTGAAACTTGTATAATGAGAATGAACGGTCAGTCCCAGCCCAATGCAATTATTGTACAATTTCATCAATTCTTATCAATCACGGAGTATAACCCGTTTGAATTGTGCAGTCAGCCCATGCTAAGCTCAGCTACGTTTCATCATTAAAATTTTATTTATTATAATTACGTATTATGAAATACCCAAAATCTCGTCAGTTATAAATCAATATGACAGATATTTGAGTAGCTAAACATTCAAATGTCTGTCTCTCACTCACCGTCCGTTTTATCAACAGATCCTCATTTCCAATTAACGTTGGAGATGTTTTCGCCTGAACCAGGCCACAACGACAACCGGCTAATAAGGCAATGAGCTATATGAAAAATCCGAGCGGATCGGACGGTCCATAGAGAGCTAGTTTCAAATTTTCCCGGAAGCGAATCTCTTCACAGTTGACATAATTTAATAAACTCCCTGTGGATCCCTACGGCACTTGGGTTGGGCGTGGAAAATCTCGAAATCGCATACTCTCAGCCTCTCGGGACGGGGGGCCTCGTTTCGTTAGAGTATATCAACTTCAAAGTTGATTTTCTGCTTCAAAGCTGGCTGGATTATGCGCTCGCTCTTTCGGTCTCTTTCGTTAAATCTCGGAAACCAGATAAGACTGTGAACACACCGGGAGCTCGCTGGTTGGTCCACTTTTGCTGAAAGATAACTTGGGATCGGTTACCTCCCTAATAGAAGCACTGACGAGTGAAATGGAAGCGTTCCCACTGAGTCAGCATATCGCACAAGGACACACAGTGAGTGGTGGGGGGAGGGGGGGGGGTGGCGAGGGGAAATGATTGCATTCCGTTACCGAATCAATCCATACATTTACAATCTAAATGCAAATCAATGGGATTCAAGTGTCTGGCTTCCGGAAGAATGTGGCAGCTTTCTATACTCCGGTGAGACTTGCAACGTGTGCACAGGTGGATCTCAAGCGGAAGTGAAGAAACTCGAACCGACAGATAAAAGAACAGTAAATACCATCCAGCAGAACATAACCAAGGACCGGTGGGTGGTGTATTGTCACAGAAATCGCCCAAAGAATGTGGTGGGTGGTGCCGTGGGCCTACTCTAATAATTTGACTGTTCAACTGATTTTGTTTTGCAAGTGCTAAAAGTGTACCCGCCGTGCTATTCAACGCATCCCTGTATGTTAAAGCGGAATCCGAGGTGCTGAGTGCCAAAAACTGTGAGAAAGTCTGGGGATTCCAAGCAGCATTTTACTTGCTGTCATTTCTTGAGTTTGGCAAGAATGAAAAGATAACTTCTTAGGTAGCGAGTATAGGAAGTAAGGAGAATCTGAATCCCCTCCAGATTATAAACATTCTTTTGCAACTCAAACACGGTGCTGGGTGCATGCATTTCGGATTCCCTATGCAGTGATAAAAAGTCGTTTGTCAAGGCTATCCCTCCCGGCGTCCAACATCAGCAGGGTTTGATGCGAACAGATAGATACCAGGAGGGGATGTGACTTCGGTGAAAACCTGAATAAAATCACCTTTCGTGTCGATACGCTGCCGGATGTGAGACAGTTGCTCTGAGATAGATTTTTTTTTAAAAGAATGCAGAATATTTCAATATGTAGCATTGTTGAGGGGGAGATTAGACATGCAGTTTGGTTTTATGGAATTTTTTTTGGAACGCTAGAGATAGCAAACGACGCATATCTCTTCGAGCGTTATTTTCCTGAATTTGTTTTAGCTTCAAATTAACAAAAAGAAGCAAGAAAGCTACTTAAGTTGAAAACTTCACATCGTATGTTCTATTACATACTCCTTTATTTAAAACAGGGGTTAGCGGATTGCGATTTTTCTAAAATTTTTGACTCTATTGCGTTCCAAAGGCGCTCATCGTTCTACCTTGATGGATCGTAGCAAGCCACAATTTCAAAATTAATTGTTTTTCTGAAGCTACATCGTTTTCACGAAATTATGCATTTGGCAAATAATTTATATAGAATATTTGTGCAAACATGGCATGTGTCAATGCCTACTTGTTACTGGGCCTGCAGCATAGTTCTTGGAAGTGAGTCTAATCTTTTCCTTATTTTCTAACTGGCGCATTTTGTTTCCTGGATTGTGATCCGTGGTTTCTCAGAGAGAGAGAGTTATATCCGTGTATCTTTTACCTTGGTTATGACGTGTGGATGATTTTTGTTAATTTTTAGTATTAAATGTGGACAATGTGTAACCCCTGAGCATAGTTCTTGGAAGTGAGTCTAATCTTTTCCTTATTTTCTAACAGGCGCATTTTGTTTCCTGGATTGTGATCCGTGGTTTCTCAGAGAGAGAGTTATATCCGTGTATCTTTTACCTTGGTTATGACGTGTGGATGATTTTTGTTAATTTTTAGTATTAAATGTGGACAATGTGTAACCCCTGAAGGTACTACAAGCAGACCGTCAACAAGAATGATAATAATAGAATAGACTTGGTGAGGTCGCTGATCCGTCCATCTCACTGCACTCCACGTCTTCTTGTACCGGCCGGATTGGGACGAACACTATCTTTGCAGGGTTGATGTCCGGCATTCTTTCAACATGCTCTGCCCAACGTATCCTTCCAGCTTTCGTCACTTTCTGGAGGCTGGGTTCACCGTAGAGTTGGGCGAGCTCGTGATTCATCCTTCGCCGGCACACACCGTTCTTTTGCACACCACCAAAAAATGGTCCTACGTACGTGACAATCTAAAACACCCAGTGCTTGAAGGTCCAATTCCCATGCTCGTAGAGAACCATCGGTTTCATATGCGTATTGTACATGGTACATTTGGTGAGTCTTTTTCGACCGCAAGTTCTTCCAGAGATCATTGTCATTGTCTGCCGTAAGCATGGAATCAAGGTAGCTAAATTCCTCCAAAACCTCGAAGGTATTCTCGTCTATCGAAACGCTGCTTTCCGGGTGAGTCTTGTCGCGATCTGTCCCTCATACACGGTGTTCAATAAGTTCGAATACAAGTTTTCATCATTGCGTAGGTATGCGCCATGTACATATTCTGCATTGGTATTGGTGTCAGCTTTAGCTTCATTCATACGCTACCGAATGTGCGCGGTGTTGACATTCTGTTAGTTGTTGTTTGTTTGTTACGCGCGATGAAAGAGTATCGGGACTTCGTAATTAAGCGTTTTTTGAACGGTGAGCGACCCGGCGATATATTCCGGCTGCTGAAATCACATGGGGTCAAGCGGAACTTTGTCTACACGACCATCAGGCGATACCGGGAGACGTCCTCGACCAATGACCGTGCGAGATCCGGTCGGCCGCGTTCAGCGAGGACGCCACGGGTCATCAAGATCGTGAGGGAGCGAATTCGGCGCAAAAAGAACCGCTCAATCCGGAAAACGGCTGCAGATCTTAACGTTTCCATTGGAACCGCTCACACCATACTCACCAAGGACCTTGGTTTCAGGCCTTACAAAAAACGTAAGGTCCATGGCGTTTCGGAGGCTACCAGCAAAAAGCGGTTGGATCGAGCTAAGAGGATCCTCTCTCGGCACGCTGGTCAGGAGTTTGTTTTTTCGGACGAGAAACTGTTCGTGCTGCAGCAGCCGCACAATGTGCAAAATGACCGGGTGTGGGCGCCATCGAGGGACAGCATTCCTGAATCCAATATAAACATCCCTCGGTTCCAAAGTGCCGCGTCGGTGATGGTTTGGGGGGCAGTATGCAAACGTGGTAAGCTACCCTTGGTGTTTATTGAAAAAAACGTCAAAATCAACGCGGCGTACTACAAAACTGAGGTTTTGGAAAAGGTTGTTGCCCCCAGTCTCCGAAGCCTCTACGGCGATGAGCACTACGTGTTCCAGCAGGACGGTGCACCAGCCCATACGGCAAATGTGGTTCAAGCCTGGTGTCGGGACAATTTAACCGACTTTCTGGACAAAACTTTGTGGCCTCCCAGCTCCCCGGACTTGAATCCTCTCGACTTTTTTGTTTGGTCCTATATGATGGCGAAGCTGAACGAATACAAGGTCAGCACTTTGGATCATTTCAAGACGGTAATTCTCAAAATCTGGGACGAAATGCCCATGCAGTCCGTGCGTGCCGCCTGCGACGCGTTCGAGAAACGTTTGAAGCTCGTTAAGAAGTACAAAGGGGGGGTCATTCCAAGAGAAATGTTGTAAACGTTCCTTGTAAACATAGCTTTCAATAACATAAATCCAAAAAATAAAAAAACATGTTTTCATTTTTTTAACAAATTTTGAAAGTGTATCCGAACTTATTGAACACCGTGTATTAGCATGTTGTTTGTTGTTAGACTTTTGCTTCTCGTTTCAGGATACATTTCTGCCACCGTTCCAAAGTTTCTGCTAACAACATTCATATCATCCATGATCCTCAGCTGAACAACTGGCACGGACATTCATAACCTTGTCGTTGTCCCCGACGTGACTCAAACGAGCTAGAATGTTCTCCCGAAATCTAGTAGTTTTGCATACTGTCTATGTCTCGTCCATAGTTCTACTAGGTTAGTCAAAAAGTTTTGAAAGCGACATCTATGGAGCAGAAGAAAAACCAATTTTTTTTAGCCATTTTAATATTTAATCTTTCATAAGAACGTACACAAAATTTTATTTCGATCTGTCAATTCATTCTTTGTTTACAAGCCATTTGAAGTTGACGAGTCAGTGTATTTTCTAACAATGAAAAAACGCAGATCGTGCAATGGATAAACTCTTTGTTTTGGAAGATCATCGATCGAGTGTGGATGTGATAGCTGACACTACAGGCATCTCACATGGAACAATATGGCATATTTTGGCAGAAGTTTTGGGTTTCAAAAAACTGTGTGCACAATGGGTGCCGCATTTGCTAATAGTGCAACAAAAACACGTTCGAATGCGACTTTCTTACCACATTTGGAACAATTTCGAAAGGATAAAAAGATTTTTTGGGTCAATTCATCACTATGGATGAGACTTGGGTCTACCATCATGATCCTGAATCAAAACAAGAGGCTAGTGTGAACCAGGCACTTCGGCTCCGAAGCGAGTTCGTGTCCAGAAGTCGGCCAAGAAGGTGTTAGCTTCAGTTTCTTGGGTTGCAAAAGGAATTTTATTGACAGATTATCTCCAAACTAAGAAAAGTAAGACACCAAAAAAAAAACATTTTTTGGTGAAGACAATGCACCTGCTCACACAACTCAAAAAATCATCGCAAAAATTAGTGATTTGGGGTACGAATTGTTTCAGCATCTACCCTATTTACCAGATTTAGCTCTCTTTGACTTCTGGCTGTTCTCACATCTCGAAAAATTCCTTCGTGGAAAGCATTTTTCATCAAACGAAAAGGTTATAGCCGTCGTAGAGGATTATTTTGCAGGCCTTCCTGAAAGACACTTGCGTGATGGGACAACAAAGTTAGAGGATCGTTGGACCAAGTGTATTAATCTTATGGGAGATTATACTGAGCAATGAAAGTAATTTCCCAAAAAAAGTATTTTCATTTCCGGTTTCAAAACCTTTTGACTAACCTATTACATAGCTCTCTGCGGTCGATACTGTCGCTCGCTGCCTTATCCTTTGAGCACTCGCGCTGTTGTACTTTGTAAAACACATATCGATGTAAAACCAACGTGTATATCTCAAGAACCTCGTTCTGGACCAAACTGCGAATTCTTTTATTACATTTGATTCCTCAAATACGTAGTGTCTCAAGTATGATATAACTGGTTCCAACTTGGTATATCTTGTAATCCTGACTGGCTTCTGTCTTCGACAAAGGGGTCCAGTAGATCAATGGCTTTTCATTGGTGACCATTAGTTGAATATGTTATCCCTACGTGCCGCTAGTGTGCAAGTAAATTTATTATAAATACTTTATCTCTAGATCCTGACCATATGGATGGTTTCTTGGTTTTTCTTCGACAAAATTGTTCAGCAGGGCAAGATTTTTTTTATTGATGAACACAAGTTCAGAATTGTCCCAATACGTGGTGCTAGTGTGTAAGTGAATCTCCCAAATATGCTGTATCTGAGAACCCTGGCATTCCTGTCTTAGATATAGTTGTTAAGTGGGCCATGGCCTTTTCCTTAGAGATTAATAATTAAGAATCTTCTCGCTACGTGGCACTAGTATACAAGTGATTTTCCTGAACATAATGTACTTTTTTATCCTGTTCATATAGAAGGTCCCTGTTTTCGACAAGGTTGTTCAGTAATTCAGCACCATTAGTTTGATGGAAAATCAAAATGTTCTCACTACACGACGCCCTGATCTACTGTACAAGTTTGCTGAAGGCAGAAAACTTCTTCACTGAAACATCCAAGTTTGCAACGTTAGTATTCTTTATATCTCCGTCACTTGTCTTCTTCTGTGATAATACTTTTTCTAGTGTGCATGCATTTCGATGGTGGGAACAGAGAAATGGAAATAGTGTAAAATTAACAGCATAAGGAAAGACGGGAAGATTGAAAAGTATGCTGATGCAAAATAGAATAAATTTTCTTTTTTTAAAAAAAAAAGACCGTGCAGAACAGAACTAGTGTAATTGCACAGAGAACCACATAGATGGAGCTTGGGAATAGCTTTACATCTTCAATATACAAGTTCACTAAATCTATTTATAGATCAGTACCGGCACCGGCCTCGTCCTCACGGTGTTTGGGGAGGGGGGGAAGAAGGATGATTAGTTTGACAATCGTTGTTATTAGAGACCGTGATCATCACTGCATCTCTACAATTGCCAAGGGAAGGATAGTTTTGTGTTAGTGAGGCAGGTTATTTTTAGATCATGGATGCACTGTGGTAAGTATTTTAAATCTAGTGGTGATAGACAGTGACATGTGACAAATGGCAAGGAAAGGGCGCCACTGGGATTGAACTCCCGACCATCTGCTCAGTAAGCAGTACGGATAACCACTAAGCTACCCAGCCGCGTCGATGCAGAATAGAATAAATTTTTTGTCCACATACTCAAGACCCCAATATTTAGCATATTCTGGTTATTCCGTCACATACAAGCGCCTTATGAACTAGAGGGTGCTGCGATCAAAATTTGGTCGACTTAAACTGGACGCATTTCCTTTCATCGTGCATTAAAAATTTTTGCACTCTCCTCATTTTGAAGATGTGTGCGTGTAGTATCATGCCTCTATTTTGATTTTGAGATTAGCACTTCAGTTATCAAAATGTCGTCGAAGGAAGAGAAGCAACGCATCAAAATTTTGCACGTGCATGGCGAAAATCCCAACTACTCTCATGCCAAGTTGGCGAAATTGTTGATTGTGGCTGAATCAACTGTTACCAATTGATTAAAAGTGTTCGGCAAACGTTTGTCGACAGCCAGGAAAGCTGGATCGGGAAGAAATCGAAAGCCAGAGGCCACAGTGATGACAAAAAGAGTTATCCGCTGTTTAGAGCGAAACCCCATCCTCTCCGTCCGAGATGTCGCAACGAAGCTGGGAGTGGCACCTTCAACTGTGGATAGAGCTAAAAAACGAGCTGGACAGTCGACTTACAAGAAAGTGGTGACTCCAAATCGCGACGATAAACAAAACACGTCGGCCAAAGCACGATCGCGAAAGTTGTACACGACGATGCTCACGAAGTTTGATTGCGTGGTACAGGACGATGAAACTTACGTCAAGGCAGACTTTAAACAGCTTCCTGGACAGGAATTTTAAACGGCAACCGGACGGGGAAAGGTGGCAGATATTTTCAAGCACATGAAACTGTCAAAGTTCACGAAGAAATATCTGGTGTGGCAGGCCATCTGTACCTGTGGCTTGAAGCGCAACGTTTACATTGTGACCGGAACAGTCAACCAGGAAATTTATCTGAGCGAGTGCCTACAAAAACGTCTACTGCCTTTCCTGAAGCGACACAATTGTTCCGTTCTATTTTGGTGGGTTTGGCATCTTGCCATTGCGGAAAAAAGGCCATGGAGTGGTATGCTGCAAACAACGTTCAAGTGGTGCCCAAGAACAAGAACCCACCCAACACGCTAGAGCTCCGTCCAATCGAACAATATTGGGCCATCGTCAAGAGGAACCTTAAGAAGACTCAAAAAACTCTTGTAAGCGAGAAACAGTTCAAGGCAAACTGGCGTTCTGCGGCGAATAAAGTGGACAAAGAGACTGTACAAAATCTTATGGCAGGTGTTAAACGAAAGCCCGGCAATTCGCATTCGGTAAAAAGGCAGCTTAGCTGAATATTTCTCCTGTATGCTGTATTAACTGAACTTGAAAAAGAAAAAGAATTTGAATTATTAATAAAAACTTTGATCGACTCACTCACATAGCTGTTTTACCAAATTTTGATCGGAACAACCTTTACTTGTCACCAATAAAAAGGTCTGGTTGTACTTTGTAACCCGCCAGCCTTGCGAGTTTCCCGTGGACAAGTAAAAATGGCTTAAGCGCCACTCCCGAGGGAGACCATCTACCAATGTTGGGGGTTGCCCGACCTTATTGAGACCCTTCAGGGGAGGGTTCTGGTTTTTCCCAAATCTATGGGCGGGAAACAAGCTGGTTGACCAAGGAAACGGAATGTTGCTCGAACAAACCGGTCGTGCAAATAGGGAAACGTTATCCGTAAAACCGATTCAAGCCGATGAGAAAATTTCATTCGCGTTTGTTATCATCACGGGAAAACCCTTTCCCAAACACCTCGAACAGATTCCCGTTCGATTAGAGATCTGTCTTTTGATTGAATTCAGGGCCAACCTCCCCAAAGTCTGAAAAAGACGACCGAAAACGTGACAAAATCTACCTTCGCCTCTCTAGACTTCTCCCATTAGCACATGTTAAAACACTCTTATGATTGGTTACCTATTTATTTAAAGCATCGTCAAAAATAAAGGTTTCGATATCTCCAATATCATCTTTCATCTATATTTGTGCTTTCATTCAACTACTTTATCGACAAAATTCAAATAGGCCTATCATAACTTGCCCTCACTATCTCACTTGTACTAATTTCTTCGTGTGCTTCTCTATTATCTATGCGGTGCGACAATGGTGTTCATTTGCTGAGTTCCATAGATGTTGCCGATTACCGACGCATAAGCGGGACGAACGGTAGGGCCGAAAAAACGGTAGCCACACTAGCGGTAGAACGCGACTAGGGGCGAAATTCACCATGCGCATGGGAAAAATAATGAACATGCATGTTACTCACGATTTGTCACCGTTTACTTGCGTTGGGCCATCGGTGGTTGCTCGCTGCTGCTGCTCTTAGACACGTGCCAGACAAGTGGTCATACTCCTACGGACTCCGAATTTACTGCTGGATCGTTGTTGCCGTTGTGGTCGTTCTTAACGGCGCCTCACGCGTTGATTGTGGGACTTGCTCGGCGGGGTACAGCCGTCGGATCGATGGTCGTCACCAACGCTGGTTCGGTGGTATCGTGCGCGCCTCGCACGAGGGTGTCACCGGTTCGAATCCGGTCGGTCGATGTTCGACGGATTATTTTTTCAGCATCGGTATGCTGTTATGCTGCTATGCTGGGACGAGAAATCGTGTCGTTGTTGCCGCCCTGCCAAGGGCGCGGGAATTGATGTAGCTGCCCTCTCCGGCCCACGTGTACCGCCGGGACGAACTTCGCAGCTGGAAAGCGGGGTCGAAAACGGTCGCTGACTCGAGGTGTGGTGTGACGGGCCTCTCGCAACTTGCCACAATCTGTCGGGAAAATATCGCGTCGCACGACAGTTACTAACTACCTGCCCGCAGAATCTGATATGCACACCATTTACCTGTCGCATCCAAACAATGCTTTTCTGCCTATATACGCCGTTGCTGATCCAAAAATATCAATTTTGTAGGGTTTTTTACAGTAATTCCCAATTTTTATAGGACCGGAAGCCACTATATTGGATTCAAAATGGCGACAGAAATCAACTAACGACCTCTAGATGGCTACCTGAACAACTTTGTCGAAGACGACATCTTCCTAAATGGCCAGGATCGCGATATATTGCTTGTACATGAACTTTATAAGTACAACAGCGCCACGTAGTGAGCCAATTTTGGACTACTATCCACCAACCAAAGAACCTTGATATTCTGAACAACTTTGCCCACGACAGTTACTTTTCATATGGCCAGGATCTCGAGGTATTCCATGTTGGTACCACATAGTGCAAACATTAGCAAGTCCCGAATTTATAAGACCACCACAAGGTAGTCCTTGTCCTTCCCAATATACATTTTCTCAAGCCACCATGCATCTATAAGAAGAAAATCACAAGAACATTACACGTTCAAATTATATTAATTTCATCAGCTACGTGCGCCTTCATCCCAATGGGTGAAATTGCTGTAGTCGGGAGCCACTACCCACTTTCAGCCAGTGGTGCCACGTTGAGAAGTGTGAAATCACTCTACAAAATTGAGCAGCACATCAAATCGAATAATTTTCTCATTTTAAATTCAAACTAAGCACGATCAAATGCTTCATGAAAGAGTGTCACGTGTTTTCAAAGTGCCTCCGATGTTTTGGCTCAACATTAAAGTAGCTTTTTTGAATAAAAACTGAAAACACTACTTTCCCCATACGAAAATTCATGTCGACATCTGTCAAGCCAAACAATTTTTAATAAATCTGAAACTTTTCAGGGATGGTATTTGGTATTACGACACGGCCTACTATTGCAATCTATTGGTTGAACTTTATTGTGTTGGGTTCTCAAAAACATTATGCATGAAGCACATCAACGTGTATGCGTTTGTGTTTGCGTGTGTTTGGAACCAACATACTGGTAAATTCAAACGGATGTCAGTTGAACTTAACTGCCGAAACAATAACACAAAATTTTAGTTTGTTTCAACCACTGTAGGTAGTCAAATCGAACTAATATGATGTTTGTGCCCAATTCAATGTGAAATTCCTGTTAAAAAAAGTAGCTCGGAGATCTTTCGCTACATAGTTAACAAGTATGCGGTTGGTCAAATAAGCAAAGAAGCAATGTTAATACAGATACACAAGCTACGGTTCGAATTTAAAAAGCGTTGGAGCAGCAGTAACTATATGACATCGTTGCCTCCTAAAAACAGGGTAGGACGTCCTTAGAAATCATTTTTGGATTCCGGAAGAAAAGCAAAGAAAGTTAAAGTACGCAAACTGACACAGGAATATTTTCCTCAAGAACTGGGCTTGGCTGCTGGTCTTCTTCTTCTTTAGCATTTCAAGCTTATTGCTTTCGCAATTAGCTTATTACTTGCTCTCAACTTAGTGTTCTAAATGCACTTCCACAGTTATTAATTGAGAGCTTTCGATGCCAAGTACCATTTTTGCATTAGTATGATTGTGTGGCAAGTACAATCATACGCTATGCCCAGGGAGTCGAGAAATTTTCCTTAACAAAAACTTCCTTAGACCAGACCGGGAATCGAACCCAGCCACCTCCAGCATGGTGTTGCTTTGTAGCTGCGCCTTTACCGACTGAGCTAAAGGAGGACCAGCTTGGCTGCTGGTTCTAGCCTTTATTCTGGAGGTTTTCGAAAGGCAGGGAAATAAGTTGAGAATATTGCATCAGATCCAACTTCCATAAAGAATATGGATACAACATCTAACGATCCTGATCCTGGAGATAGTTTGTTCACACCAGACGAAGCACTTGCTTTTCTGTGCCAGAACGGATTTTCCAAGGCACAATACACGAATATTCGCATGATATCATTATATAAAGGCATTAACATGTATCCAGCGTATCATCATGTGAGAGATGCCAAATCGAATTTTTATCCCAATGGTAATATTACTTTCATTTGGTTAATAGTGTAGTAATACATAACTGATTGTTTACAGGCATCCATATCAAACAATCTGTTGCTCAGGTTTCAATACAGAACTTGATTGATCACACTATTCAGCGACTGTGAGAAAGCTTGGGCCTCCCTTAGCTCAGTTGGTAAAAGCGCAGCAACTAGGCAACACCATGCTGGAGGTGGCTGGGTTCGATTCCTGGTCTGGTCTAGGAATTTTTCGTAAAGGAAAATTTCTTGACTCCCTGGGCATAGGGTATGATTGTACTTGCCACATAATCATACTAATGCAAAAATGGTACTTGGCATCGAATTCTCAATTAATAACTGTGGAAGTGAATTTAGAACACTAAGTTGAGAGAATGCAATAAGCTAATTGTGAAAGCAATAAGCTTGAAATGCTGAAGAGAAAGAGAGGGGAAAGCTTGGGCCTTAACTCAAAGATTTATTATTCGTCAAATGATGACATTCACTTGATGGTGAAATGGGGATGCGATGGGAGTTCGAATCATGCTCGTTATATGCAACCATTTGTTCATAAGGATGATACTGAGGAAGGTGCTATTGGAGAATACAGTGACCCCCATATCTTCGCATTGTCGATGGTCCCTCTTCGATTGGCAATCCACAAAACAAATTCAGGAGTCAAGGAAATCATTTGGAATAACAATCTACCTTCATCAATTTCCCTGTGTCTACCAATTAAACTGATTTTTCAGAAAGTAGCGGCTGATTCGACCAGAAGTGAAGTTGAAAAAGTAGAAAAGCAAATTAATGCTTTGAAACCTACGGAATGCAAATCAGAAGACAACAAAGTGTTCGTTAAAGTTGATATGATTTTTTGTATGATCGATACTAAAGTTGTCAACGACGGTACAGTGACTAATACTCAAGCGTGTTACATTGGCGGAAAATCAGGTTGGTCTTTAATTTTTTTTGCATTTCTTTATTTTTATATCATTTTACACAAACCTAGGAATGAAGCTTAACGCGCAAAGTGATGAAAATAAGCCTGTTGGTCTCGATAAGTAGAAATACGGACTTTCTAGAGGATGTATTTAAGCGACTGCTGATCACACTCGATCTAGTCATTTCGATTATAAAAAAAAATGACAAAACAAAAGAAATCAATTTGCCATAAAAAGCGCATGCACTTATCAACAGTGTAATGTAATTACTTTTAAAGCATTAAATAAACTTGATATATAGGAAATAAATGTTGCAAACAACTGCATCGATTATCTTTTATTGACAAACATGATATATTACTGATAGATCACGAAAGAAATCTTTAAGATCTCTATATATTTGAAGACCACTTTAACTACAAATTTCATCAAAAAAAATGCTTTAAAAGACATACACTTTGTCAAAGACAGTGTGTTGCTAAAATTTTATTTTCATGGTTAAAATAATTTCTTCCTTAATATTTTCTTCCTCGTCCCTCAAATTATGCTTTATGATAGGTATTTTAATAATCTTTCCATATTTTTACCCTTGGCAAACTGAATTTCTATCAGCAAACTCATCGATTTAAATTGAACACATTATAATATTAGTATTTTTATTGAAATATGGTGATTTATTCGTCGTTGCCATAAACATTTAAGAAAAAATCAAGAATTTTATTTTAAAAAGGACATACATCCATAGTACCATTTAATCCAAAATTCTTCTTAATTCACCTGAGTATTTGCAAACAAAAAAAAACCTCTTATCTTTACCATTCATGTGCAATCATATTTGTCTCCCCGTTTTTCCTCCTTTAAAAAACAATGTAATTTGAAAAATTCGTAATTTTTGGACTAAAATCGCGATATCTTTTGAATGGATTTATGATATTACGTTTTTTCTTCAACAAAGTGTGTAGGCAAGTTATAAAAGTTTGCTCAAGACACCGTTTTCATAAAACTTGAAATGAAAAAGTTAGGCGAAAAATACTAATTTTTTCAGGGCCACCCTACTCTTAAGCGTAAAAATGATCATAATTAATGGCACAAAATACTATGGTTTATGCAGCAAAGTTGCTTTAAATTTAATTAGAAACAATTTTGTTTACCATTGTATTGCTTTTTGTCAAGAAATGTGAAAGATAGAATTTTTATTTCAATATATTCGAGGACCACCCTAACTGAAACTGATGTCAAATTAAAGCCCTAATTATAAGCATCAAATTTTCTTGAGACAGTTTTGTACTAAGTTTGCGTCTTCATAGCATCTAAGTGATAATAATTTATTCCTGCTAACTTTTCATTCTCATTGCCCAGTGAACAAGCGAACGGAAAAGTTCGTTCGGTCAGCTCTCCGTTGCTTTGGAAGCTTTTCACAAGTTATTTCAAGTCTTCAGCGCTATTTTTTTTTCGGAGTCGCGAGTGAAATCGAGTCTTACTTTTCTGAAGTAGAAAACGTTGAGTGTTAAACAGTGCAACAACGTCATTAATTGCAATTAGCGATATTGCCACGACCTAAAAGCCATATTGCTCCGCATCTATACGGCACGCACACCAGCAGTCCATCGTGTGTAGCGTGCAGTCGATCATCGGCTAACCACCACCGACCAGCAACACCATCATTATCGTCATCATTATCATCATCGTTCAGCTCAACGTCTAGCCGGCACACGCGGCCACGGATCGTCGTTCGACAGCAGCACATTCGTCGCCCGGCTACAGCAGATCAGTGATATATATATATATATATATATATATATATATATATATATAAGATAACCTTTTGTTCTCTTTCTTCTGAATATATTGTTTTGTATTGTTTGTGAGAGTGAGTGAGAGTGTGTGAGAGCGTGTGAGAGAGTGTGCTTAGGTTTAGTTTGTTTATCTGTGATTGATTGTAGATAATTGCGTTCGTGGTTGAGCGTCACAAGCTCCCACAAGCGAGCCATGGATGATTTGTCGCAAGATGAATCATCTATGGCACGAAATGATGAGGTAGCTCATAGAGTTACCAGATCACGTGCTTATCCACCTGATTCGGCTGGTCCATGGGTTGTCTATTTTCAGCCCAAAACGAAACCACTGACCATATATCAGATTTCAAATGATCTGACAAAACGATTCTCGGCCGTGACCGAGATAATTAAGGTGAGACCCAATAAACTTCGGGTCGTTGTGTCCAACGTTAAACAAGCTAACGAGATTGCTGTCTCCCAGTTTTTAACACTGGAGTATTTAGTGTACATCCCAGCTCGAGGTATTGAGATTGGAAAACGATCGAAGTAAGCTCTTGTTGCGTGTGGGCGTGTTTTTGTAGCTGTCATTATTTCACTCGAGTTTCTCAAACAATTTCAAAGTAAGGAAATGAAGACGATCACAAGTCAGCTTCCGGAATCCGTTTGGTTGAAGACGAAAAAGACATGAGCATCACTGTTCAGAAACCCTTTGGTGGAAAGTACGGGAAATAACTCGCGATCCGCATTCTTCTCCGTCAACACCGACCAATCCTCCGAAAGTCGTAGAAACTCCGGCGTGCTTTGTGTCGATCGCGAGTGATACCGTGGCCGGTGGGAATGCCCAGCATGGGTTGATCGATATATTTTTCCTGTAAAATCCGACTTCCGCGTTCATAGATATTGTGTTCTTATCTGAATTCGTACAAACGGTCTATTACGCAAGAATAGTTCACTGTGTTGTTTGCGGAAACTTTGGTAGAAGGTTGAAAACTTTTGATTCTTGCGGTGGCCGAACTAGTTTGTGTGCACTTCTTGGACCGTCGAACATAACGTTATTAAATGGAATTCAGCTAAGTACTTTTTACTTTTTATATTTGTGGTATCAGTAGAGTTTTAGCTCCCGTAATGTTTGTTGTTCAGCGGGGGAAATTCCTTTAATCGTACATACATTTTTGACCGTTTGGTTCGACCTAAAGCTATTTACAAACCATGAATATGTGAATATGTGTGTGTGCGTGAGTGTGCATTTGCGTGTGATAGAGTGTGTGCCTATATGTGTGTATGTGTATGAGCGTATGACTCTGTGTCGGCGCGTCCTTCTTCTCTTTTCAGAAAGCGAGTAATGGCGCTATAACCATAAGCCATAAAAGGCTAGGGCAAGAGTTAGTGCTCATGTCCCAACCGACAGTCAACTCTCACGCAAGAAAAGGCGCTACACTCTTGGATTTGGAGCTTGGATACAAGTGAGAAACGCCTGTGAGGACAACAAAGGAGTGCATTAACTTTCTTAGCTTCGTCACTCCCAACGACCAATACACATATAAATATACATATGCTTTCTCGCCAAGGAAAGCCTCCCGCACAATCCCATCCAACTTCCAACTCCAGATGTCTATGAAGGTTGCATGAGTTCTCAGCATCTTCTTAAGTAGACATCTAATCAACACTTCCCTCCCATCCCTTGCTGATCATAAGGACCTGGCCAGGTGTTGTGCAAAGAGATTGATGGATGAAGAGCCTGTCACACCCAAGGCAGCTCTTCTGGCGCTTCCATCGTCTCTACAACAGCCAACCCAGGATTGTGTATGGTCGGAAAATGCTATGCTATGCTATGCAACTGTACGATGACAACCGGTCTTCCCTGATATATGACCTCTGTGACAATTGTACATGCTCAGTTGGCAGTAGATAAGACCTAACACTTTGTTCGAATTCATTATCGTTGGATTGCACATGGAATGTGATTCAAGATCCCCACGGTAGTGATCACTTGCCAATAAAAATTTCGATTGCCACCGGGTTCAATCCGTCGAAATCTATCAACGTCACGTATGATCTTACCCGTCACATCGATTGAACAATGTTTAGGACAGCAGTAAATGAAGCCGTAACGACGGTAGAAAGACTTTCACCGCTGGAAGAATATAACTTCCTCTCCAACCTGATCTTAGACAGCGCGCTTCAAGCTCAAACTCGACCAGTTCCAGGAACGTCATTTCGCTTGAAACCTCCTTCTCCATGGTGGGATCAGCAATGCACCGAGGTTTACCGTAAAAAGTTCGACGCGTTTAAAGTTTTCCGTAGACGGGGAACACCTGAGCACTTCGAAGTATACACGGCTCTCGAACGCGAACTTAAGAGCCTCATCAAGGCCAAGAAACGTGGATACTGGCGAAGATTCGTGGACGGGCTATCGCGCAAGACGTCGATGATATGGTTTCCGTAGGGGTAAGGGAACGAACGACTGTCTCGCGTTGCTTTCCACAGATATTCAGTTAGCTTTTGCTAAAAAAAGAGCAAATGGCTTCTGTATTCTTGGACATAAAGGGGGCTTTTGATTCAGAATCTGTTGAAGTTCTTTCAGATAAACTCCACGCTTGTGGCTTTTCACCAATAATGAATAATTTTTTGTACAATTTGCTGTCAGAGAAACATATGAGCTTCTCTCATGGAACCTCTACAGCTTCACGATTTAGCTACGTGGGTCTCCCCCAGGGATCATGTTTAAGCCCCCTTTTGTATGATTTTTATATCAAAAACATTGACGGTTGTCTAAGTGACAACTGTACGTTGAGACAACTTGCAGATGACGGTGAAGTGTCTGTCACGGGACCTCATGTGGTCGATCTGCAAGGACCCTTACAGGATACTTTGGACAATTTGTCTACTTGGGCTTTAGAGCTAGGTATCGAATTCTCTACGGAGAAAACTGAGTTGGTAGTTTTTTCTAGGAAGCATAACCCAGCACAACCGAAGCTTCAAATTTGGGGTAAGCCGATAACTCATTCTATGTCCTTTAAATATCTTGGGGTCTGGTTCGATTCTAAGTGCACCTGGAGATCCCATATTGAGTATCTGAAGCGAAAGTGCCAGCAGAGGGTCAATTTTCTCTGCACAATTACCGGGACCTGGTGGGGAGCTCATCCGCAAGATCTTCTAACGTTGTACCGGACAACGATTTTGTCGGTTATGGAATACGGTAGTTTTTGTTTTCAGTCAGCGGCTCGGTCGCACTTCATTAAACTGGAACGTATTCAGTATCGGTGTCCGTATCGCATTAGGTTGCATGTACTCGACTCACACCATGAGTCTTGAAGTGCTGGCTGGCATGTTGCCACTCTCGGATCGGTTTTCAGAATTATCTCTCCGGATCCTCACCAGGTGTGAAGTTATGAACCCCCAGGTGATCGAAAATTTTGAGAAGGTCCTTGAGTTGAATACTCAAACCCGCTTCATGACCTTGTACCATTTGTACATAACACAGGATGTCAGCCCTTCGCCGAACATTTCCAATCGTGTTTGCTTCTCCGATTTCGACAATTCGGTTCATTTTGATTTATCCATGAAGCAGGAGCTTCATGGAATCCCAGAGCATCATCGTCCTATGATTGCTCCGGTGATATTTGCTGCAAAGTTTGGCCAAGTTGATTCGTTCATCAATGACGGATCTTTGATAGAGGAGTCAGCAGGCTTTGGTATATTTAATGAAATTTATAGCGCCAATCGTAAACTTCAAGCTCCTTGTTCCATATATGTGGCTGAATTAGCAGCAATACACTTAACGCTAGAAATTGTTGCCTCACTTACACCGGATCAGTATTTCATTTTCACGGATAGTCTCAGTTCTTTAGAGGCTATTCGCTCATTGAGGCCGGTCAAGCACTCCTCGTATTTTCTCATGAAAATACAGGAGCTTCTAAGTGCTTTATCTTCGCGTTATTTTATCATTACCTTTGTATGGGTCCCATCTCATTGTTCAATTCTGGGCAATGAGAAAGCGGACTCGCTTGCAAAGGTGGGCGCTATAAAAGGCGATATTTGTGATCGACAAATCGCCTTCAACGAATTTTTTCCTATTTTTCGTCAACAGTCACTCGTCAGCTGGCAGTATAAATGGAGTAAAGGAGATTTGGGGCGATGGCTACATTCTATCATCCCAAAGGTGTCGAAGAAATCTTGGTTTAGGGGGATGGATGTGGGTCGAGACTTCATTCGTGTCATGTCTCGCCTCATGTCCAATCATTATTCTTTGAACGCTCATTTATACCGGGTTGGGCTGAGCGACAGCAATCTCTGTGAGTGTGGCTATTAGGACGCAGATCACGTTATTTGGTCTTGTGCTGAACATCGTGGAGTCAGATCGGAGCTTTATGATTCCCTTCGGGCTCGAGGTAGACAACCCAATGTGCCAATTCGAGATATTTTGGCTGTACGTGATTTGGAGTACATGAAACTCATTTATGTGTTTTTGACTAACATTAGCCTTAGATTGTAGTTAGTTTAACCTGTATGTTAACTATAAGTTTTTTTTTATCTGTGTATGTGTGTATGTGTGTGTTTTTTTTTTCTTTTTCAAAAAATGTTCAAGTCAAAAGAAAACCATAAATTGTATAGTTATAAGTTTTTAGATAATTAAGATTTTAAATTTAATGTGTTATGTAAACCATACTTTAAATTCCCTCCCTCTTTCCCATCCGTAATTTGTAATTCCTATTAACCTCGAGACGGCCGCGAGTAATCGGCTCTATCCTCTTAACTTTAGTTTTAAGATAAATGATGTATATAAATATGAAAATTTGGCTCTGTAAAGTTGATTCGATTGAGCCTGTACAAATAAACGATTATCAAAAAAAAAA